>OX104123.1:31563132-31780632 GCA_944474755.1 Limnoperna fortunei
ACTGGTGAAACAAAGGACCTACAGCAGGATAACTGGTGAAACAAAGGACCTTCAGCAGGATAACTGGTGAAACAAAGGACCTACAGCAGGATAACTGGTGAAACAAAGGACCTTCAGCAGGAGTATCTGGTGAAACAAAGGACCTTCAGCAGGAGTATCTGGTGAAACAAAGGACCTACAGCAGAATAACTGGTGAAACAAAGGACCTTCAGCAGGAGTATCTGGTGAAACAAAGGACCTTCAGCAGGAGTATCTGGTGAAACAAAGGACCTACAGCAGGAGTATCTGGTGAAACAAAGGACCTTCAGCAGGATAACTGGTGAAACAAAGGACCTTCAGCAGGAGTATCTGGTGAAACAAAGGACCTTCAGCAGGAGTATCTGGTGAAACAAAGGACCTACAGCAGGATAACTGGTGAAACAAAGGACCTACAGCAAGAGTATCTGGTGAAACAAAGGACCTTCAGCAGGAGTATCTGGTGAAACAAAGGACCTTCAGCAGGATAACTGGTGAAACAAAGGACCTACAGCAGGATAACTGGTGAAACAAAGGACCTACAGCAGGAGTATCTGGTGAAACAAAGGACCTACAGCAGGAGTATCTGGTGAAACAAAGGACCTTCAGCAGGAGTATCTGGTGAAACAAAGGACCTTCAGCAGGAGTATCTGGTGAAACAAAGGACCTTCAGCAGGATAACTGGTGAAACAAAGGACCTACAGCAAGAGTATCTGGTGAAACAAAGGACCTTCAGCAGGAGTATCTGGTGAAACAAAGGACCTTCAGCAGGATAACTGGTGAAACAAAGGACCTACAGCAAGAGTATCTGGTGAAACAAAGGACCTTCAGCAGGAGTATCTGGTGAAACAAAGGACCTTCAGCAGGATAACTGGTGAAACAAAGGACCTACAGCAGGAGTATCTGGTGAAACAAAGGACCTTCAGCAGGAGTATCTGGTGAAACAAAGGACCTTCAGCAGGATAACTGGTGAAACAAAGGACCTTCAGCAGGATAACTGGTGAAACAAAGGACCTTCAGCAGGAGTATCTGGTGAAACAAAGGACCTACAGTAGGATAACTGGTGAAACAAAGGACCTACAGCAGGATAACTGGTGAAACAAAGGACCTACAGCAGGAGTATCTGGTGAAACAAAGGACCTACAGCAGGAGTATCTGGTGAAACAAAGGACCTACAGCAGGAGTATCTGGTGAAACAAAGGACCTACAGCAGGAGTATCTGGTGAAAGAAAGGACCTTCAGCAGGAGTATCTGGTGAAACAAAGGACCTTCAGCAGGATAACTGGTGAAACAAAGGACCTACAGCAAGAGTATCTGGTGAAACAAAGGACCTTCAGCAGGAGTATCTGGTGAAACAAAGGACCTTCAGCAGGAGTATCTGGTGAAACAAAGGACCTTCAGCAGGATAACTGGTGAAACAAAGGACCTTCAGCAGGAGTATCTGGTGAAACAAAGGACCTTCAGCAGGAGTATCTGGTGAAACAAAGGACCTTCAGCAGGAGTATCTGGTGAAACAAAGGACCTTCAGCAGGCGTATCTGGTGAAACAAAGGACCTTCAGCAGGACCACTGGTGAAACAAAGGACCTTCAGCAGGATAACTGGTGAAACAAAGGACCTTCAGCAGGAGTATCTGGTGAAACAAAGGACCTACAGCAGGAGTATCTGGTGAAACAAAGGACCTTCAGCAGGAGTATCTGGTGAAACAAAGGACCTTCAGCAGGAGTATCTGGTGAAACAAAGGACCTTCAGCAGGAGTATCTGGTGAAACAAAGGACCTACAGCAGGATAACTGGTGAAACAAAGGACCTTCAGCAGGAGTATCTGGTGAAACAAAGGACCTTCAGCAGGATAACTGGTGAAACAAAGGACCTTCAGCAGGATAACTGGTGAAACAAAGGACCTACAGCAGGAGTATCTGGTGAAACAAAGGACCTACAGCAGGAGTATCTGGTGAAACAAAGGACCTTCAGCAGGATAACTGGTGAAACAAAGGACCTTCAGCAGGAGTATCTGGTGAAACAAAGGACCTTCAGCAGGAGTATCTGGTGAAACAAAGGACCTACAGCAGGATAACTGGTGAAACAAAGGACCTTCAGCAGGATAACTGGTGAAACAAAGGACCTTCAGCAGGATAACTGGGGAAACAAAGGACCTACAGCAGGATAACTGGTGAAACAAAGGACCTTCAGCAGGATAACTGGTGAAACAAAGGACCTACAGCAGGATAACTGGTGAAACAAAGGACCTTCAGCAGGAGTATCTGGTGAAACAAAGGACCTTCAGCAGGATAACTGGTGAAACAAAGGACCTACAGCAGGATAACTGGTGAAACAAAGGACCTTCAGCAGGAGTATCTGGTGAAACAAAGGACCTTCAGCAGGAGTATCTGGTGAAACAAAGGACCTACAGCAGAATAACTGGTGAAACAAAGGACCTTCAGCAGGAGTATCTGGTGAAACAAAGGACCTTCAGCAGGAGTATCTGGTGAAACAAAGGACCTACAGCAGGAGTATCTGGTGAAACAAATGACCTTCAGCAGGATAACTGGTGAAACAAAGGACCTTCAGCAGGAGTATCTGGTGAAACAAAGGACCTTCAGCAGGAGTATCTGGTGAAACAAAGGACCTACAGCAGGATAACTGGTGAAACAAAGGACCTACAGCAAGAGTATCTGGTGAAACAAAGGACCTTCAGCAGGAGTATCTGGTGAAACAAAGGACCTTCAGCAGGATAACTGGTGAAACAAAGGACCTACAGCAGGATAACTGGTGAAACAAAGGACCTACAGCAGGAGTATCTGGTGAAACAAAGGACCTACAGCAGGAGTATCTGGTGAAACAAAGGACCTTCAGCAGGAGTATCTGGTGAAACAAAGGACCTTCAGCAGGAGTATCTGGTGAAACAAAGAACCTTCAGCAGGATAACTGGTGAAACAAAGGACCTACAGCAAGAGTATCTGGTGAAACAAAGGACCTTCAGCAGGAGTATCTGGTGAAACAAAGGACCTTCAGCAGGATAACTGGTGAAACAAAGGACCTACAGCAAGAGTATCTGGTGAAACAAAGGACCTTCAGCAGGAGTATCTGGTGAAACAAAGGACCTTCAGCAGGATAACTGGTGAAACAAAGGACCTACAGCAGGAGTATCTGGTGAAACAAAGGACCTTCAGCAGGAGTATCTGGTGAAACAAAGGACCTTCAGCAGGATAACTGGTGAAACAAAGGACCTTCAGCAGGATAACTGGTGAAACAAAGGACCTTCAGCAGGATAACTGGTGAAACAAAGGACCTTCAGCAGGAGTATCTGGTGAAACAAAGGACCTTCAGCAGGAGTATCTGGTGAAACAAAGGACCTACAGCAGGATAACTGGTGAAACAAAGGACCTTCAGCAGGATAACTGGTGAAACAAAGGACCTTCAGCAGGATAACTGGGGAAACAAAGGACCTACAGCAGGATAACTGGTGAAACAAAGGACCTTCAGCAGGATAACTGGTGAAACAAAGGACCTACAGCAGGATAACTGGTGAAACAAAGGACCTTCAGCAGGAGTATCTGGTGAAACAAAGGACCTTCAGCAGGATAACTGGTGAAACAAAGGACCTTCAGCAGGATAACTGGTGAAACAAAGGACCTACAGCAAGAGTATCTGGTGAAACAAAGGACCTACAGCAAGAGTATCTGGTGAAACAAAGGACCTTCAGCAGGATAACTGGTGAAACAAAGGACCTACAGCAGGAGTAACTGGTGAAACAAAGGACCTTCAGCAGGATAACTGGTGAAACAAAGGACCTACAGCAGGAGTATCTGGTGAAACAAAGGACCTTCAGCAGGATAACTGGTGAAACAAAGGACCTACAGCAGGAGTATCTGGTGAAACATAGGATCTTCAGCAGGAGTATCTGGTGAAACAAAGGACCTTCAGCAGGAGTATCTGGTGAAACAAAGGACCTTCAGCAGGAGTATCTGGTGAAACAAAGGACCTACAGCAGGATAACTGGTGAAACAAAGGACCTTCAGCAGGAGTATCTGGTGAAACAAAGGACCTTCAGCAGGAGTATCTGGTGAAACAAAGGACCTTCAGCAGGAGTATCTGGTGAAACAAAGGACCTACAGCAGGATAACTGGTGAAACAAAGGACCTTCAGCAGGAGTATCTGGTGAAACAAAGGACCTTCAGCAGGACCACTGGTGAAACAAAGGACCTTCAGCAGGATAACTGGTGAAACAAAGGACCTTCAGCAGGAGTATCTGGTGAAACAAAGGACCTTCAGCAGGATAACTGGTGAAACAAAGGACCTTCAGCAGGAGTATCTGGTGAAACAAAGGACCTTCAGCAGGAGTATCTGGTGAAACAAAGGACCTACAGCAGGATAACTGGTGAAACAAAGGACCTTCAGCAGGATAACTGGTGAAACAAAGGACCTTCAGCAGGATAACTGGGGAAACAAAGGACCTACAGCAGGATAACTGGTGAAACAAAGGACCTTCAGCAGGATAACTGGTGAAACAAAGGACCTACAGCAGGATAACTGGTGAAACAAAGGACCTTCAGCAGGAGTATCTGGTGAAACAAAGGACCTTCAGCAGGATAACTGGTGAAACAAAGGACCTTCAGCAGGATAACTGGTGAAACAAAGGACCTACAGCAAGAGTATCTGGTGAAACAAAGGACCTACAGCAAGAGTATCTGGTGAAACAAAGGACCTTCAGCAGGATAACTGGTGAAACAAAGGACCTTCAGCAGGAGTATCTGGTGAAACAAAGGACCTACAGCAGGATAACTGGTGAAACAAAGGACCTTCAGCAGGAGTATCTGGTGAAACAAAGGACCTTCAGCAGGAGTATCTGGTGAAACAAAGGACCTTCAGCAGGAGTATCTGGTGAAACAAAGGACCTACAGCAGGAGTAACTGGTGAAACAAAGGACCTTCAGCAGGATAACTGGTGAAACAAAGGACCTACAGCAGGAGTATCTGGTGAAACAAAGGACCTTCAGCAGGATAACTGGTGAAACAAAGGACCTACAGCAGGAGTATCTGGTGAAACAAAGGATCTTCAGCAGGAGTATCTGGTGAAACAAAGGACCTTCAGCAGGAGTATCTGGTGAAACAAAGGACCTTCAGCAGGAGTATCTGGTGAAACAAAGGACCTACAGCAGGATAACTGGTGAAACAAAGGACCTTCAGCAGGAGTATCTGGTGAAACAAAGGACCTTCAGCAGGAGTATCTGGTGAAACAAAGGACCTTCAGCAGGAGTATCTGGTGAAACAAAGGACCTACAGCAGGATAACTGGTGAAACAAAGGACCTTCAGCAGGAGTATCTGGTGAAACAAAGGACCTTCAGCAGGACCACTGGTGAAACAAAGGACCTTCAGCAGGATAACTGGTGAAACAAAGGACCTTCAGCAGGAGTATCTGGTGAAACAAAGGACCTTCAGCAGGATAACTGGTGAAACAAAGGACCTTCAGCAGGAGTATCTGGTGAAACAAAGGACCTTCAGCAGGAGTATCTGGTGAAACAAAGGACCTACAGCAGGATAACTGGTGAAACAAAGGACCTTCAGCAGGATAACTGGTGAAACAAAGGACCTTCAGCAGGATAACTGGGGAAACAAAGGACCTACAGCAGGATAACTGGTGAAACAAAGGACCTTCAGCAGGATAACTGGTGAAACAAAGGACCTACAGCAGGATAACTGGTGAAACAAAGGACCTACAGCAGGAGTATCTGGTGAAACAAAGGACCTTCAGCAGGATAACTGGTGAAACAAAGGACCTTCAGCAGGATAACTGGTGAAACAAAGGACCTACAGCAAGAGTATCTGGTGAAACAAAGGACCTACAGCAAGAGTATCTGGTGAAACAAAGGACCTTCAGCAGGATAACTGGTGAAACAAAGGACCTTCAGCAGGAGTATCTGGTGAAACAAAGGACCTACAGCAGGATAACTGGTGAAACAAAGGACCTTCAGCAGGAGTATCTGGTGAAACAAAGGACCTTCAGCAGGAGTATCTGGTGAAACAAAGGACCTTCAGCAGGAGTATCTGGTGAAACAAAGGACCTACAGCAGGATAACTGGTGAAACAAAGGACCTTCAGCAGGAGTATCTGGTGAAACAAAGGACCTTCAGCAGGATAACTGGTGAAACAAAGGACCTTCAGCAGGAGTATCTGGTGAAACAAAGGACCTTCAGCAGGATAACTGGTGAAACAAAGGACCTACAGCAGGAGTATCTGGTGAAACAAAGGACCTTCAGCAGGATAACTGGTGAAACAAAGGACCTTCAGCAGGAGTATCTGGTGAAACAAAGGACCTACAGCAGGAGTATCTGGTGAAACAAAGGACCTACAGCAGGATAACTGGTGAAACAAAGGACCTTCAGCAGGAGTATCTGGTGAAACAAAGGACCTACAGCAGGATAACTGGTGAAACAAAGGACCTTCAGCAGGATAACTGGTGAAACAAAGGACCTACAGCAAGAGTATCTGGTGAAACAAAGGACCTACAGCAGGATAACTGGTGAAACAAAGGACCTACAGCAGGAGTATCTGGTGAAACAAAGGACCTACAGCATGATAACTGGTGAAATAAAGGACCTTCAGCAGGATAACTGGTGAAACAAAGGACCTACAGCAGGAGTATCTGGTGAAACAAAGGACCTACAGCAGGATAACTGGTGAAAAAAAGGACCTACAGCAGGAGTATCTGGTGAAACAAAGGACCTTCAGCAGGATAACTGGTGAAACAAAGGACCTACAGCAGGAGTATCTGGTGAAACAAAGGACCTTCAGCAGGATAACTGGTGAAACAAAGGACCTACAGCAGGAGTATCTGGTGAAACAAAGGACCTACAGCAGGATAACTGGTGAAACAAAGGACCTTCAGCAGGAGTATCTGGTGAAACAAAGGACCTTCAGCAGGAGTATCTGGTGAAACAAAGGACCTTCAGCAGGAGTATCTGGTGAAACAAAGGACCTTCAGCAGGATAAATGGTGAAACAAAGGACCTTCAGCAGGAGTATCTGGTGAAACAAAGGACCTTCAGCAGGAGTATCTGGTGAAACAAAGGACCTACAGCAGGATAACTGGTGAAACAAAGGACCTACAGCAGGAGTATCTGGTGAAACAAAGGACCTTCAGCAGGATAACTGGTGAAACAAAGGACCTACAGCAGGATAACTGGTGAAACAAAGGACCTACAGCAGGATAACTGGTGAAACAAAGGACCTACAGCAGGAGTATCTGGTGAAACAAAGGACCTTCAGCAGGAGTATCTGGTGAAACAAAGGACCTTCAGCAGGATAACTGGTGAAACAAAGGACCTTCAGCAGGATAACTGGTGAAACAAAGGACCTACAGCAGGAGTATCTGGTGAAACAAAGGACCTACAGCAGGATAACTGGTGAAACAAAGGACCTACAGCAGGAGTATCTGGTGAAACAAAGGACCTTCAGCAGGATAACTGGTGAAACAAAGGACCTTCAGCAGGATAACTGGTGAAACAAAGGACCTTCAGCAGGATATCTGGTGAAACAAAGGACCTTCAGCAGGAGTATCTGGTGAAACAAAGGACCTACAGCAGGATAACTGGTGAAACAAAGGACCTTCAGCAGGATAACTGGTGAAACAAAGGACCTTCAGCAGGATAACTGGTGAAACAAAGGACCTTCAGCAGGATATCTGGTGAAACAAAGGACCTTCAGCAGGATAACTGGTGAAACAAAGGACCTACAGCAGGAGTATCTGGTGAAACAAAGGACCTACAGCAGGAGTATCTGGTGAAACAAAGGACCTTCAGCAGGATAACTGGTGAAACAAAGGACCTACAGCAGGATAACTGGTGAAACAAAGGACCTACAGCAGGAGTATCTGGTGAAACAAAGGACCTTCAGCAGGAGTATCTGGTGAAACAAAGGACCTTCAGCAGGAGTATCTGGTGAAACAAAGGACCTTCAGCAGGATAACTGGTGAAACAAAGGACCTACAGCAGGAGTATCTGGTGAAACAAAGGACCTTCAGCAGGAGTATCTGGTGAAACAAAGGACCTTCAGCAGGATAACTGGTGAAACAAAGGACCTACAGCAGGATAACTGGTGAAACAAAGGACCTTCAGCAGGAGTATCTGGTGAAACAAAGGACCTTCAGCAGGAGTATCTGGTGAAACAAAGGACCTACAGCAGAATAACTGGTGAAACAAAGGACCTTCAGCAGGAGTATCTGGTGAAACAAAGGACCTTCAGCAGGAGTATCTGGTGAAACAAAGGACCTACAGCAGGAGTATCTGGTGAAACAAATGACCTTCAGCAGGATAACTGGTGAAACAAAGGACCTTCAGCAGGAGTATCTGGTGAAACAAAGGACCTTCAGCAGGAGTATCTGGTGAAACAAAGGACCTACAGCAGGATAACTGGTGAAACAAAGGACCTACAGCAAGAGTATCTGGTGAAACAAAGGACCTTCAGCAGGAGTATCTGGTGAAACAAAGGACCTTCAGCAGAATAACTGGTGAAACAAAGGACCTACAGCAGGATAACTGGTGAAACAAAGGACCTACAGCAGGAGTATCTGGTGAAACAAAGGACCTACAGCAGGAGTATCTGGTGAAACAAAGGACCTTCAGCAGGAGTATCTGGTGAAACAAAGGACCTTCAGCAGGAGTATCTGGTGAAACAAAGGACCTTCAGCAGGATAACTGGTGAAACAAAGGACCTACAGCAAGAGTATCTGGTGAAACAAAGGACCTTCAGCAGGAGTATCTGGTGAAACAAAGGACCTTCAGCAGGATAACTGGTGAAACAAAGGACCTACAGCAAGAGTATCTGGTGAAACAAAGGACCTTCAGCAGGAGTATCTGGTGAAACAAAGGACCTTCAGCAGGATAACTGGTGAAACAAAGGACCTACAGCAGGAGTATCTGGTGAAACAAAGGACCTTCAGCAGGAGTATCTGGTGAAACAAAGGACCTTCAGCAGGATAACTGGTGAAACAAAGGACCTTCAGCAGGATAACTGGTGAAACAAAGGACCTTCAGCAGGAGTATCTGGTGAAACAAAGGACCTACAGTAGGATAACTGGTGAAACAAAGGACCTACAGCAGGATAACTGGTGAAACAAAGGACCTACAGCAGGAGTATCTGGTGAAACAAAGGACCTACAGCAGGAGTATCTGGTGAAACAAAGGACCTTCAGCAGGAGTATCTGGTGAAACAAAGGACCTTCAGCAGGATAACTGGTGAAACAAAGGACCTACAGCAAGAGTATCTGGTGAAACAAAGGACCTTCAGCAGGAGTATCTGGTGAAACAAAGGACCTTCAGCAGGAGTATCTGGTGAAACAAAGGACCTTCAGCAGGATAACTGGTGAAACAAAGGACCTTCAGCAGGAGTATCTGGTGAAACAAAGGACCTTCAGCAGGAGTATCTGGTGAAACAAAGGACCTTCAGCAGGAGTATCTGGTGAAACAAAGGACCTTCAGCAGGCGTATCTGGTGAAACAAAGGACCTTCAGCAGGACCACTGGTGAAACAAAGGACCTTCAGCAGGATAACTGGTGAAACAAAGGACCTTCAGCAGGAGTATCTGGTGAAACAAAGGACCTACAGCAGGAGTATCTGGTGAAACAAAGGACCTTCAGCAGGAGTATCTGGTGAAACAAAGGACCTTCAGCAGGAGTATCTGGTGAAACAAAGGACCTTCAGCAGGAGTATCTGGTGAAACAAAGGACCTACAGCAGGATAACTGGTGAAACAAAGGACCTTCAGCAGGAGTATCTGGTGAAACAAAGGACCTTCAGCAGGAGTATCTGGTGAAACAAAGGACCTACAGCAGGATAACTGGTGAAACAAAGGACCTTCAGCAGGATAACTGGTGAAACAAAGGACCTTCAGCAGGATAACTGGGGAAACAAAGGACCTACAGCAGGATAACTGGTGAAACAAAGGACCTTCAGCAGGATAACTGGTGAAACAAAGGACCTACAGCAGGATAACTGGTGAAACAAAGGACCTTCAGCAGGAGTATCTGGTGAAACAAAGGACCTTCAGCAGGATAACTGGTGAAACAAAGGACCTACAGCAGGATAACTGGTGAAACAAAGGACCTTCAGCAGGAGTATCTGGTGAAACAAAGGACCTTCAGCAGGAGTATCTGGTGAAACAAAGGACCTACAGCAGAATAACTGGTGAAACAAAGGACCTTCAGCAGGAGTATCTGGTGAAACAAAGGACCTTCAGCAGGAGTATCTGGTGAAACAAAGGACCTACAGCAGGAGTATCTGGTGAAACAAAGGACCTTCAGCAGGATAACTGGTGAAACAAAGGACCTTCAGCAGGAGTATCTGGTGAAACAAAGGACCTTCAGCAGGAGTATCTGGTGAAACAAAGGACCTACAGCAGGATAACTGGTGAAACAAAGGACCTACAGCAAGAGTATCTGGTGAAACAAAGGACCTTCAGCAGGAGTATCTGGTGAAACAAAGGACCTTCAGCAGGATAACTGGTGAAACAAAGGACCTACAGCAGGATAACTGGTGAAACAAAGGACCTACAGCAGGAGTATCTGGTGAAACAAAGGACCTACAGCAGGAGTATCTGGTGAAACAAAAGACCTTCAGCAGGAGTATCTGGTGAAACAAAGGACCTTCAGCAGGAGTATCTGGTGAAACAAAGGACCTTCAGCAGGATAACTGGTGAAACAAAGGACCTACAGCAAGAGTATCTGGTGAAACAAAGGACCTTCAGCAGGAGTATCTGGTGAAACAAAGGACCTTCAGCAGGATAACTGGTGAAACAAAGGACCTACAGCAAGAGTATCTGGTGAAACAAAGGACCTTCAGCAGGAGTATCTGGTGAAACAAAGGACCTTCAGCAGGATAACTGGTGAAACAAAGGACCTACAGCAGGAGTATCTGGTGAAACAAAGGACCTTCAGCAGGAGTATCTGGTGAAACAAAGGACCTTCAGCAGGATAACTGGTGAAACAAAGGACCTTCAGCAGGATAACTGGTGAAACAAAGGACCTTCAGCAGGAGTATCTGGTGAAACAAAGGACCTACAGTAGGATAACTGGTGAAACAAAGGACCTACAGCAGGATAACTGGTGAAACAAAGGACCTACAGCAGGAGTATCTGGTGAAACAAAGGACCTACAGCAGGAGTATCTGGTGAAACAAAGGACCTTCAGCAGGAGTATCTGGTGAAACAAAGGACCTTCAGCAGGATAACTGGTGAAACAAAGGACCTACAGCAAGAGTATCTGGTGAAACAAAGGACCTTCAGCAGGAGTATCTGGTGAAACAAAGGACCTTCAGCAGGAGTATCTGGTGAAACAAAGGACCTTCAGCAGGATAACTGGTGAAACAAAGGACCTTCAGCAGAGTATCTGGTGAAACAAAGGACCTTCAGCAGGAGTATCTGGTGAAACAAAGGACCTTCAGCAGGAGTATCTGGTGAAACAAAGGACCTACAGCAGGATAACTGGTGAAACAAAGGACCTACAGCAAGAGTATCTGGTGAAACAAAGGACCTTCAGCAGGAGTATCTGGTGAAACAAAGGACCTTCAGCAGGATAACTGGTGAAACAAAGGACCTACAGCAGGATAACTGGTGAAACAAAGGACCTACAGCAGGAGTATCTGGTGAAACAAAGGACCTACAGCAGGAGTATCTGGTGAAACAAAAGACCTTCAGCAGGAGTATCTGGTGAAACAAAGGACCTTCAGCAGGAGTATCTGGTGAAACAAAGGACCTTCAGCAGGATAACTGGTGAAACAAAGGACCTACAGCAGGATAACTGGTGAAACAAAGGACCTTCAGCAGGATAACTGGTGAAACAAAGGACCTTCAGCAGGATAACTGGTGAAACAAAGGACCTTCAGCAGGAGTATCTGGTGAAACAAAGGACCTTCAGCAGGATAACTGGTGAAACAAAGGACCTTCAGCAGGAGTATCTGGTGAAACAAAGGACCTTCAGCAGGAGTATCTGGTGAAACAAAGGACCTACAGCAGGATAACTGGTGAAACAAAGGACCTTCAGCAGGATAACTGGTGAAACAAAGGACCTTCAGCAGGATAACTGGGGAAACAAAGGACCTACAGCAGGATAACTGGTGAAACAAAGGACCTTCAGCAGGATAACTGGTGAAACAAAGGACCTACAGCAGGATAACTGGTGAAACAAAGGACCTTCAGCAGGAGTATCTGGTGAAACAAAGGACCTTCAGCAGGATAACTGGTGAAACAAAGGACCTTCAGCAGGATAACTGGTGAAACAAAGGACCTACAGCAAGAGTATCTGGTGAAACAAAGGACCTACAGCAAGAGTATCTGGTGAAACAAAGGACCTTCAGCAGGATAACTGGTGAAACAAAGGACCTACAGCAGGAGTAACTGGTGAAACAAAGGACCTTCAGCAGGATAACTGGTGAAACAAAGGACCTACAGCAGGAGTATCTGGTGAAACAAAGGACCTTCAGCAGGATAACTGGTGAAACAAAGGACCTACAGCAGGAGTATCTGGTGAAACAAAGGACCTACAGCAGGATAACTGGTGAAACAAAGGACCTTCAGCAGGAGTATCTGGTGAAACAAAGGACCTTCAGCAGGAGTATCTGGTGAAACAAAGGACCTTCAGCAGGAGTATCTGGTGAAACAAAGGACCTTCAGCAGGATAAATGGTGAAACAAAGGACCTTCAGCAGGAGTATCTGGTGAAACAAAGGACCTTCAGCAGGAGTATCTGGTGAAACAAAGGACCTACAGCAGGATAACTGGTGAAACAAAGGACCTACAGCAGGAGTATCTGGTGAAACAAAGGACCTTCAGCAGGATAACTGGTGAAACAAAGGACCTACAGCAGGATAACTGGTGAAACAAAGGACCTACAGCAGGATAACTGGTGAAACAAAGGACCTACAGCAGGAGTATCTGGTGAAACAAAGGACCTTCAGCAGGAGTATCTGGTGAAACAAAGGACCTTCAGCAGGATAACTGGTGAAACAAAGGACCTTCAGCAGGATAACTGGTGAAACAAAGGACCTTCAGCAGGAGTATCTGGTGAAACAAAGGACCTACAGCAGGATAACTGGTGAAACAAAGGACCTACAGCAGGAGTATCTGGTGAAACAAAGGACCTTCAGCAGGATAACTGGTGAAACAAAGGACCTTCAGCAGGATAACTGGTGAAACAAAGGACCTTCAGCAGGATATCTGGTGAAACAAAGGACCTTCAGCAGGAGTATCTGGTGAAACAAAGGACCTACAGCAGGATAACTGGTGAAACAAAGGACCTTCAGCAGGATAACAGGTGAAACAAAGGACCTACAGCAGGAGTATCTGGTGAAACAAAGGACCTTCAGCAGGGTAACTGGTGAAACAAAGGACCTTCAGCAGGATATCTGGTGAAACAAAGGACCTTCAGCAGGATAACTGGTGAAACAAAGGACCTTCAGCAGGAGTATCTGGTGAAACAAAGGACCTACAGCAGGATAACTGGTGAAACAAAGGACCTTCAGCAGGATAACTGGTGAAACAAAGGACCTTCAGCAGGAGTATCTGGTGAAACAAAGGACCTTCAGCAGAAGTATCTGGTGAAACAAAGGACCTACAGCAGGATAACTGGTGAAACAAAGGACCTACAGCAGGAGTATCTGGTGAAACAAAGGACCTTCAGCAGGATATCTGGTGAAACAAAGGACCTACAGCAGGATAACTGGTGAAACAAAGGACCTACAGCAGGATAACTGGTGAAACAAAGGACCTTCAGCAGGAGCATCTGGTGAAACAAAGGACCTTCAGCAGGAGTATCTGGTGAAACAAAGGACCTTCAGCAGGATAACTGGTGAAACAAAGGACCTACAGCAGGAGTATCTGGTGAAACAAAGGACCTACAGCAGGATAACTGGTGAAACAAAGGACCTTCAGCAGGAGTATCTGGTGAAACAAAGGACCTTCAGCAGGATAACTGGTGAAACAAAGGACCTTCAGCAGGATAACTGGTGAAACAAAGGACCTTCAGCAGGAGTATCTGGTGAAACAAAGGACCTACAGCAGGAGTATCTGGTGAAACAAAGGACCTTCAGCAGGATAACTGGTGAAACAAAGGACCTACAGCAGGAGTATCTGGTGAAACAAAGGACCTACAGCAGGAGTATCTGGTGAAACAAAGGACCTTCAGCAGGATAACTGGTGAAACAAAGGACCTTCAGCAGGATAACTGGTGAAACAAAGGACCTTCAGCAGGAGTATCTGGTGAAACAAAGGACCTACAGCAGGATAACTGGTGAAACAAAGGACCTTCAGCAGGAGTATCTGGTGAAACAAAGGACCTACAGCAGGATAACTGGTGAAACAAAGGACCTACAGCAAGAGTATCTGGTGAAACAAAGGACCTTCAGCAGGATAACTGGTGAAACAAAGGACCTTCAGCAGGAGTATCTGGTGAAACAAAGGACCTTCAGCAGGATAACTGGTGAAACAAAGGACATACAGCAGGATAACTGGTGAAACAAAGGACCTACAGCAGGATAACTGGTGAAACAAAGGACCTACAGCAGGATAACTGGTGAAACAAAGGACCTACAGCAAGAGTATCTGGTGAAACAAAGGACCTTCAGCAGGATATCTGGTGAAACAAAGGACCTTCAGCAGGATATCTGGTGAAACAAAGGACCTTCAGCAGGATAACTGGTGAAACAAAGGACCTACAGCAAGAGTATCTGGTGAAACAAAGGACCTTCAGCAGGATAACTGGTGAAACAAAGGACCTTCAGCAGGAGTATCTGGTGAAACAAAGGACCTTCAGCAGGATAACTGGTGAAACAAAGGACATACAGCAGGATAACTGGTGAAACAAAGGACCTACAGCAGGATAACTGGTGAAACAAAGGACCTACAGCAGGATAACTGGTGAAACAAAGGACCTACAGCAAGAGTATCTGGTGAAACAAAGGACCTACAGCAGGATAACTGGTGAAACAAAGAACCTACAGCAGGATAACTGGTGAAACAAAGGACCTTCAGCAGGAGTATCTGGTGAAACAAAGGACCTTCAGCAGGAGTATCTGGTGAAACAAAGGACCTACAGCAAGAGTATCTGGTGAAACAAAGGACCTACAGCAGGAGTATCTGGTGAAACAAAGGACCTACAGCAGGATAACTGGTGAAACAAAGGACCTACAGCAGGAGTATCTGGTGAAACAAAGGACCTACAGCAGGAGTATCTGGTGAAACAAAGGACCTTCAGCAGGAGTATCTGGTGAAACAAAGGACCTACAGCATGATAACTGGTGAAACAAAGGACCTTCAGCAGGATAACTGGTGAAACAAAGGACCTTCAGCAGGATAACTGGTGAAACAAAGGACCTACAGCAGGAGTATCTGGTGAAACAAAGGACCTTCAGCAGGAGTATCTGGTGAAACAAAGGACCTTCAGCAGGATAACTGGTGAAACAAAGGACCTACAGCAGGATAACTGGTGGAACAAAGGACCTACAGCAGGAGTATCTGGTGAAACAAAGGACCTACAGCAGGATAACTGGTGAAACAAAGGACCTACAGCAGGAGTATCTGGTGAAACAAAGGACCTTCAGCAGGATAACTGGCAATAACTGGAGTCTACTCTTCCCAAAGTCAGATTCTAAATCACAACTGGCCCACCGGTGATCAATAGTAGAGGACTAAGTACCTTAACTACTTGCGGACAAAGGCCCATATTATACAACTAAAATTATCTGTTACAGAACTGAGTGAAATGGCTAGAGCAAGACTTTCATTTATTTTTTTTATTCTTTAGTTTAAATGATATATAGATACTGATATTGTCTTTCATCACATATTACATTTTATTAACATATAGAATGAAATATGCTGTATTTTTAACAAATTTTCACAGAATTTTTTAAAATAGCAGTTATCCATTTCCCTACTTCTGGATGTGAATTGCCTGACATATATGCACAGTTCTGACATAAGATCTTACATTTAGCTGAGTCATAGGTAGAAAATAATGTAGAAAATGATAATATTTGTAAAGTTAAATGTAATGATGCACTATACACAGAAGGTACATGTAATAATGTAACAGAATATTGGGAAAATAATGTTAATGGTACATGTAAAAGCAGAAATGTTATAAATCAAAAAGATGACAATGAAAGTTTTAGTATTGTTGGTAGTCAAAAAAAGGTTGTAGGTCAGAGAAATGATAAGAAAGGTCAAAATCAGAGTGTATCAAGTCAAAAAGGGGATAGTAAAGTTATGAAAGATAAAACACAAAAAAGTTTAAATGGCCAAAACAATAAGAGTCAAAGTAGTGTAAAATTTCCAAATGGCCATAGTAGTCAAAATAATAATGTCAATAGTCAGAGCCAGAATAGTGGCAAAGGTTATGAGAAAAAAATCTTAATGTTAGGAAATTCACATTTTAAATTTGTGAGACCAAGAAACCTGGTAGGAAATCACTATGTTAAAAAAGTTGTGTGTTATACAATTGAAAAAGCTGAAAATATTGTAGATTCATTAACTGAAAAGTTTGATTGTGTTGTATTACATTTTTTCTCAGCAGATGCAAAAGGTAAAAAACCAAGTGATGTATGTGACAATTTTATTCAACTTGTACAACATATAAAATCCAAATTTACAGATGTAAAAGTAGTTGTCTCTCTTAGTATTGCAAGAGGTGATGTTGAATTAAACAAGAAATTACAAGAATGTAATATTATTTTGCAAAATGCTTTATGGCATACACAATTTGTCGAGTTCTGTGACAACTCAGGTTTAAGCATTAGAGGAGAATATAACCCCCAGTTTTTCAACAGGGACCAAGTCCATCTGAATTATCAAGGGACAAATATCTTTGTTAGTAATTTGAAATTTTCTATTTGTAAAGCTTTGGGTATTAATAGAAATGTTAAAAAGAGAAACTATTACCATAGATATAATAGTTATGGATATGCTTATCCACAAACTGGGTCTTATGATTATTATTAGTCACATTATTTGTTAATAACTTTATGTTACTAAAGAATTGACACTACCATGATTATAATGTGACAGAGGTCTCTGTTAGGTATTATAATATATTGTATTAATAATTACCTTGACTGATCTTTATATACATGTAGTTGAGAAAATCTGTTCATAAAATTTAATGTTGTATGTGAAGTTTATATATCATGTATATATTATAATATAAAATTTCTTAAAGTAATGGATTTATCCAGTACAATTATATACATGTACATGTAGAAGCAATACTTTCAAACAATTTCCAAAGATTTTTATATTTTTTGAATTTTGTTGAATAGAAGTCTCTAAATTTGAATTTTGATAGTTCATGAGTCTTAAGAAAACAAATTTGAAAATATCTGTTTGGAATATAAATGGTTTTAAGACTAAAGGGTTCAATAAATTTCATGATTCTGAATTTTTAGAAAAAATAGAAAAACAAGATATATTCTGTCTTCAAGAGACACACTGCGATCTAGACAACTGTTTAGAATTAAAAGACTTTCCCAAACCTGTTCATTTAATAAGACCAAAATCTAATAAAACCAAAAAAAGAAGTGGGGGGTTATCTATTTATATCAGGACAGAATTAAGAGCAGGGGTTAAATTTTTAGATCATAAAACGAGGGACTACATTTGGTTAAAATTGTGCAAATCCTTTTTTGGTCTTATGGAAGATCTATATGTTTGCTTTGTTTATGATCCCCCAGAATACTCCAGTTATTTAAAGATGGAGTTTGATATCCTTGATTTGATAGAAGATGATATTAACAAGTATTCACAATATGGGCATGTTTTATTGGCTGGTGATCTTAATGCCAGGACTTCACAAGAACCAGATTATATTATAAATGACTCTGATAAACATGTTCCTTTATTTGATTCCTATAAATTAGATACAGGCTCTTTGTCTAGATTAAATCATGACAAAATAGCAAACTCTAGAGGTAGACAGTTGTTGACTTTATGCATCTCATCATATTTACGTATATTAAATGGGAGAAAATTGGGAGATTTGTTAGGTGCCTACACATGCTACCAACCCTTAGGTAGTAGTGTAGTAGATTATATGGTAGTTTCAGAAGATTTCATGCCCTTTATTTTATATTTTAATGTTCATAAATTTCAACCACATCTCTCAGATCATTGTCAAATTAGTTGTTTAATAAAATGTGGATTTTTTCCATCACCTATTAAATCTGAAGGCAAACTCATGCCAGATAAATATATTTGGGAAGAAAAGTCCCCAGATTTATTCCAAGCAGCATTAAGTTCACAACTTATACAAAGTAAAATCCAACAATTGAAGGATAAAATAATTGATAAAGAAGAAGTAAATACTTTGGCTGAAGATCTCAATGACATATTGATATCAGCAGCAGATAAATCTCTCAAGTGTAGGAAAAATAAACCAAACCCCAAACAAAATAAAATTAAAAATAAACCTTGGTTTGATAAAAGTTTACAATCTATGAAAAGAGATTTAATGAATAAATGTGCATTAATGCATAAATATAATAAAGAACCACATATAAGAGGTTTCTTCTATAAACATTTGAAAATTTTTAGAAAAACCAGGAAAATAAAAATGAGTCAATTTCAAAATGATTTAATGGGAAAATTAGAGTCCTTACAAGAAGAGAATCCAAAGGCATATTGGAATCTGCTTGAACAACTTAAAAATGGTAATAAAAACTCCTTCCAATCAGATCCTAACATTGATGTGGACGATTGGTATAAATATTTTGAGGATTTAAATAAGTCTAATGACAAAAATAATGATAAATACATATATGATAAGTTGAAAGACTTAGAAAAAGTAACTGTTTTTAATGAGTTAGATTTTAAAATAACCGAAAATGAAATACAAAAGGCAATCAAACAATTGAAAAACTCAAAGGCATCAGGTTTCTCTAAAATATCAAATGAAATGATAAAATATAGCCAGTGCCAAATGTTACCACTTTATTGTAAAATATTTAACTTAGTATTTTCTTTTGGAATTTATCCCAAATCATGGGGTTTTAGCTATATTAATCCATTGCATAAATCTGGGGATAAACATGATCCAAATAATTATAGAGGAATTTCAATAGGAGATAATATAGGAAAATTATTAAATAGAGAACTTAATAATAGACTCTCAAATTTTTTAAAAGAAAAAGAAATCATAAGACCAGAACAAACTGGATTTAGTGAAGGTTGCAGAACAAGTGATCATATGTTTGTTCTAAAAAATCTGATTAAAAAATATGTTAAAAATAATTCAAAAGAACTATTTGTTTGCTTTGTGGACTTTAAAAGAGGTTTTGACTCTGTGTCCCATCTTCATTTATTATATAAATTAAAGTTAACTGGTGTTGGTTCAAAGTTCTATAACATAATTAAAAACATGTATGAAAGTTCTTATGCATGTGTAAAAGTAAATAAACTCAGAACTGACTTTTTTAAATGTGGTCTGGGTGTGAGGCAAGGAGATAATCTAAGCCCCAACCTGTTTAATATATTTGTTAATGATCTTCCTAGTTACTTTGATCAGACATGTGATCCAGTCAAATTATTAACAAAGCCACTCAATAGTCTGCTTTATGCAGATGATGTAGTATTACTATCAACATCTGAACAAGGGCTTCAAAATTGTATAAATAAATTAGAATCATTTTCAAATGAATGGAAAATGACTGTTAATCTAGAAAAAACTAAAGTCTTAGTTTTCAACAAATCAGGCAGAAAAAAAGAAATCAAAATTAAATTTTAAAATGAACTTATAAAATGTGTAATATCTTGGTTTATACTTTAATGCCTCTGGAAATCTAGCTACAGCTAAGCAAGAATTATATAACAAAGGAACTAAAGCATTCTTCAAATTAAAAAATATTTTTACACACACCTCTCCAAATGCAAAAACATTAATGCATATATTTAACCATACTATTAGGCCCATTCTATTATATGGGTCAGAAATATGGGGATATTTTCCCCCAAGTAAACTATTGAAACATGATATGTCAAAATATATAAATAAAGAAATAGACACCCTTATTCTGGAGAAACTTCATACAAAATTTTGTAAATATACACTAAATGTAAGGTGCAGGTCCTCAAATGATGCACCTTAGAGGTGAACTTGGTAGTTATCCAATTTTATACTTTGTATTTTTAAATTTGATTAAATATTGGTGTCATATAGTAAAAGGGCCGTATTGCATTTCCGAAAATTTTAGGAAATTTTAATATTTCATTTCCGAAAATATTTTAATTTCTTTTCCGAAACTTTTAATTAACACTTCATGATTACCTGCGCAATAACGGCCAGCGGCAATAACATAGGTAAAAACCAGGTAACCTTCAATTACTTTAACCTTTGACTTGTTGTGAGTTGATCTCTGGTCACTTTTAGCTCACAAAATTTCAAATATCTGTCTTACGTACATGTAGTTGAGAAAACATGGAGATAATACATACGGAAACTAACAGAGGCAAGAAAGCTATTATTGTGGATGGTTACACATATAGGAAGATAAATATTCTTAAAAGTGGTGATGTTGTTTATATATGCAGCGTGGATAAGAAATGCACAAAGTCCATAACAACAGATGCTGAAGGAGTAGCCATTATAAGGACAAAAAATCAACATGTCTGTGAATATAACCCATCTGACAGAAAATCTGAGGCCAAACAACTACGTGTGAGATCTCGAAAAAATTCTGGCGATGTATCTAAACGTCCGTCTACAGTGGTTCGAAATGAACTTAAAACTTTACAAGAAAGTCACTTGGAACCCAAAGATATCAAAAATGCATCTCTTGCACTGTACAGAGAGAGGAGAAAACTGCAACCCAAACTTCCAAAAAGCAGAGAAGACATTCATTCAACCATAGATCAAATGGATGTTAAAACAAATAAAGATGAGAACTTCGTCAAAGTGAATGACAAAGACACTGGTATTGTTATATTTTCTACTGACCAGAATCTTGATTGTATCCGTGACATGGAAGAATTATTTATTGACGGCACATTTAAATGTTGCCCCAAGTACTTTTATCAGCTGTACAGCATTCATGGCTGTAAGAATGGAAACTACGTACCATTGTTGTTTGCTCTTCTACCATCAAAATCCGAAGAGTGTTATAAGCAGATGTGGTCATTTATACAGAACTGTTGCTTACAGAAAGGATTTGAAATTCAGCCTCGTGTCATTCACATTGATTTTGAAAGATCTATGCATAATGCCATTCGGGTAGCATTTCCCACTACATTGATTGACTGCTGTAGGTTCCATTTAGGACAGAATTGGTGGAGACGCATACAGAAACTAGGACTCAGTACAGAATACAAAGACAAGAGTTGTGAGATCGGCAAATGGCTTACCAGGTTAGTTATTTATACAAAGGATCTTAAAATAATAATAATAAGAAGAACAAAGAAAATGACATAAGAATAACATGATAATATCTTTATTTTCCAGGTTTTTCGGTTTACCATTTCTCACTCCAGATTCAATAGAGGATAGCTTTGTGGAGGACATCATGGGAGATGCACCAAATGACAACAGATGTCACCAGTTTGCTGATTACATATTAGACGGGTACGTGGCAGAAACATCATCATACCCTCCATTAATGTGGGCAGCTGTACCAGATGAAAGAAATAAGAGAACAAATAATGGACCTGAGGCCTTTCATTCTCACTTTAATGGACAATTTTACACCAGTCACCCTAATATCTTCGTATTTTTGGACGTGTTAAAGCAAATACAAACGACAACCTATGTAAAGATGCGCTCATTGAACAACGAAGCTTTGGTGAGAAGAGCTGAAACAGAAAGACTGCGATACAGCATTGACAAATATAATGACTTCAGGACTGGATCTATCTCAAGACTGAATTACATTTCGGCACTTGGATACAAGTTTTCAGCTGTAACAGATTTTTAAGGATTTTAAGACTGTTTTTAACTCCAGTGTAAATATACATGACTTTTAGTGCTACCAGAAGATATTAAAAGACTTTTACAAACATTTCCTGCTCGAAATCCTACTTCCACCTCCCCGTGGTGAGCAGGGGGCAACAGGTTTAGCCTGGCTAACGGAAGAGGTATAGGTATTAAATATTAGTTTTCGGAAATGCAATAAAAAAACTTTCGGAAATGATATACTAAAAGTTTCGGAAATGAAAAAAAAAATCTTCGGAAATGATATGCTAATTTTTGGAAATGCAAAACAGCGAGTAAAAGACATAGATCAAAATGGTTCCTCTTTATTACTTGAGGCTTTTAATTTATCAAAACAGATGACAATATCAAAAAAGGACTCTTGGTATGGCTGTATTAGAGAAATCTTTAAATATCTTAAACTAGAAACACTTTTTTACAACTATGAAAATTATAAATCTAGTTTTATAATAAAACAAGTTAAAGCTAAACTTTCAAATAAATTTATAGAAATATGGAAACTTAACTTATTTAATGACGAAAGGACAAAGAACGGTGGAAATAAGTTAAGAACATACAGAAAATTTAAAATAAAATTTGAATTTGAAAATTACTTAAACTACGGAAATAAGGACCTTAAAAAACAACTTACAAAATTTAGAATAAGTGACCATACATTAGAAATTGAAAGAGGTCGATATATTGGGACTGAAGCAAATAAACGTTATTGTAAATTCTGTAAAGATAATGTCGAAGATGAAATACACTTTATGCTTAAATGTCCAAGTTATGAATGTATTCGTAAATTGCATTTAGATAAAATCAAAAGTAAATATAAAAACTATGAATTATTAAATAATGAAAATAAATTTATATGGCTAATGCTATCTGAAGATAAATATGTCATTGAGATCACTGAAAAGCTTGTTGCAAATTTATTTAATGAGAGAAAACAAATGTTAGAGTCTTTAGGTTGTCTGGATCCTGGTGTGTCTGTTGAAAGTCATTAATATCATATCATAAAATATTAAGTTAACATTTATTGTGTGTATTTTCTCTTCTTTTCCTTCTTTATTTGCTGTTCTTTTTTTTTTATTATTCCCATTTTTTCCCTTTATGTTTAATAAACCAATGACTACAATCAATATTATGCTTAGTTCAATTATATTTTGTTGATATTGTATCATTATTATTATTATTATTATTGTAATATGATTATTCTGCTCAGAAATGGGCGCATTAATTTGCAAATAAAACATCATCATCATCATGATACAACTAAAAACCGAAAATCAAGATAAACTAACTAATACATATATGCTACAGAATTCGTTTTTTCATCAATTATTATTTTAATTTACAAACCATATTCCTTTATATTTTGTATTTTAGCTTTCGTTTATTTTAAAAACTCTGCTTTAACTATTAAATAATTAGGAAAATGAATATTTGTATATTTACTTGTGTTTGTCTTTTTTATGGTTTTTAGTCATAGCAAATTCAGGGAGATAATTACGTTTACATTTTCAAAACACGTGTACATTAGTGTAAACAAACCACTTACGATAAATGACAAGCGATATTTAACTCATAAAACACGAGAAACAAATAATAAACAAGAAGTCTTACTGATATAATGATTTTTATTCACAAATTTGGAATGTTTATTTGATTCTGACCTCATGTCAACACATCTGTCTTCCGACCGACTTATACGAGGGTCAACAACAAAATACCAGATTTTAAGGCCCAAAAAGACCCCCTGACTTATATGCGGACCGACTTTTAAGCGAGCATCAACGGTACTCTCTTTGTTTTTTGTGTTTTTGGTTTTTGGTTTTTGTGTTGCATTTGTCTATATCCAGATTTGTCACTGTCCCTTGAGTTTTGACTCTTGTTGTTCAGTTTTGGCATTTTGATGAAAATTGAACTTTATTTTAATTTTATAGCACTTAACAGCTGTGCAATGTTTTAACAAAACCTGTTGACATGTTTTCAAGTTATCATGTGGAAACTGTCAACTGTTGACCAATTATTGAATTGGCACAAGTCCAAAACTACAAGTTGGATTGTGGTGAAAATTTAACTTGATCTTCTTTTTATACTCTTAACAGCTGTGCAAAGTTTAACCAAATCTGTTTTCAAGTTATCATCTGGAAACCACAGAGGCAATGACAGACAGAAGGAGGAACGGACACTCATATCTATACGAAGGGTATCGCATTATACTCTGCCACTTTGTGTGGTGAGGTTTAAAAAAAAACAGTGCTATTAATTTTAAATCAATGCTATACCTACAACATCGTCATACCTGTAGTGAGGATATGTCCCCGAGACAACAATCGGACAGTTAGTATGTGTACAAGTTAATTAAAAATTTATTTCCTGCATGTTTCAGGAACTGTAAAATTATTGTTCCTCTGTGCTGGAGATGACTAGGGAACTGTTGCCCTTGACCTATAGCCTTGATCAACAGTTCTAAGGTCTAAATAGTAGACAAACTACCAAACCACTTGGCCAATAGAATCACTTGATAAAATTACAGCACATTTAACGAGTAAACCACAGTAAAAGTACCTTAGAGAACTGTTTAGTCTAACCCTATTACATCATTTGTGGGATACTAATTGCATGCATTTTAAAGGAATAGTCAAACCCATAAATTTAGTACACAATAAAATAAGGGTATTTTTAAGGATTATAACCAACCTGATTTGGGTTTCTAATGTCTTTGTTAGCCAATGGATCACATCCTTTATCTGCATAGTAAGCAAATACAGAAATACCCGCTACACATGCTGATGTCAACAATATAAACACACCCAAACAGTTCATCATCACAGCCCTATAAATAGAAAATAAACATAAATACCCGCTACACATGCTGATGTCAACATTATAAACACACCCAAACAGTTCATCATCACAGCCCTATAATTAGAAAATAAAATATACATGGTATGCACTGAATGTTTGCCTTTAAAAAGAAAATCCAGCTACACATGCTAAACATTATTAACATATCTAAATGTTTCATCAATTCTTCTTAGAAAGGAAAAATTATTTTGGTGATATCATATTTGTTATTTCGAGTCTATTGTTCCTTGTTCACTTGTAATAACTCAATTACTATGATAGTACATCAAAATTTAAACATTTACTTGGATTTAAATAACTGAATACTTATTCTTTTTTGTCTCAATGGGGCTTGTTGCCACTTTCAGCTCTATTATGGCATCCTGATCTTATTGTCGGAGGAACCCAGAGTACCCAGTAAAAAGCCCTGACCTTTAGCAGGAAAACTGGTAACCCTTGTCAATCAAGGTTGGAGTCATGCTCCGCCCACAGCAAGGCTCACCATTTCGATTAACTACCTTAACCATTTGGCCATTAATCTTCCTAATTTAATAAACATGAACCATTAATGCAATCTGAAGACTCGTAAGGTATTAATAGTAAAAAAATTCAAAATTTACTTTGCATTGCTACTTGTAGTCCATACAATTGTTCTGCTAATTTTTATTTAAAGATTTTGTTTTTGTTTGTTTGAATCGTGTTTAATGCCACTTAACAGCAATTTTTCAGCTATATCATGGCATCCAGTTTTTATTGGGGGAGGAAGCTGGAGTATCCAGCGAGAACCCCCAACCTTCTGTAGAAAAACTGGCAATCCTTAACAATTAGGATTCGAGTAGAATACACCCTGACTGCAGTGAGACTCGAACCCGCAACCTCAGTGTTGACAGGCATGTGATTAACACTTGACTGACTTAACCACTTGGCCACCTAGGGCCCCTTGAATTAAAGAATAAAACAACATAACTTCTTATCACAGAAACTTTAAATATGTTATCATTGTAAGATGGGATTATATTGGTGTTATATTAACTGCTTTCTAAAATTGCCTGCAACAAATTATATCTTCTTTGATAAATTTATGTCTGAATTTTAAGAAGAATTTTATCTATAGTTAGATGAAAGAAAAGTGCTTCACTTTTTTGCTTCTTTCAGAGATGACAGAGCACTAAATCTTTGTATACTAGTCTGACTAGCTCCGTATGTTCCAAACCAGCTGAACATCCCTCCGATGGTCAGTGCCCAGAATGTATGGCGGACTGTTGGATCAGGGTCAAAACTGGAATAAATATTGTTTGTTAGTTGGAACAGGGTTCAACGCCACTTTCATAAATTTTTCGGCTATATTATGGCATCCAGGCTTCATTGCGGAGGAAGCCAGAGGATTTCCTGATTAACCCCCGACATTTGGCAAAAAACTGGCAATCCATGTCAATCAGGGTTGGAGTTAAGCACACCCTGTCTGTAGTACAGTTGGTACCCCCGACCTCTGTGTTTACAGACATGTAATTAATAGTGGTTGACTTACTACTAATTAATAGTGGTTGACTTACTACTATAACCATTGCCACCAATTCCCTTGGAATAAATAAAATGGTAACATGTAAATTTTATGTAATGTGTCTGTCATGTGCCTCAATCTGGATTTTGTCACTGTCCTATGGTTTTTGAAATTATATAATTTAACTTGTTTCTGCATTAGATCAGATCATATCGTTTTTACCGAAGCAACCTACCAAAAAGTCAAAAAAAAATCCGATCCAAAGGAAATGAGACTGAGTATCATGCTATGAAGTTTGTAATTTCCTGTTACTCTTTTTAAATGTTACTGTATAAATATGTTGATAAAAATAAACATTCTATGTTAAATATCTAGTTTTTCTAGAATAAAATCATGATATGAAGTAGGAAAACTGACAATCCTTGTCAATTAAGACTGGAGTCGAGTGCACCCTGCCCACAGTGAGACTCACAGCAATCTCAGTGTTGACAGACCATGTGATGAAAAGTAGACGAACTACCTTAACTCGGCCACGGAGGCCCCTCTTTTATATTCCATGTATCCTGTAACATACCATGTAAAAAATGTATAAAATTTCCACACACATATAACCTCTGTAGTTAAAATCCTTATGTATATATATTTGTCACTAATTACTTACGTTTCAACGATCGAGACTAAATAGGGTGACTAAAAAATGTTAAACTGTTAACCTTGAATGCTGATGACTAATAATAAACTGACAATTTAACATATTGTTTGTTTGATTGATTGATTGATTGATTGATTGACTGTTTTTTTCTCTATTTCAGCTATATTCTGGACAAGAACATAAGTATAATCATTTGTGTTACCTAATTTTGTGTAAAACAGGTTCGACTGGTTTTTGTTTGTTTGAATGATGTTTAATGCCAATTTCAGCAATTTTTCAGCTATTTCATAGAGTCTAATTTTTATTGGGGGGAGGAAGCTGAAGTACCAGGAGAAAACCCCCAAACTTCAGTAGGAAAACTGGCATATTGGAGTTGAGCGCACCTTGCCAGCAGTGCGACTCGAAACTGTAACCTCAGTGTTGACACACCACGTGATCAATAGTAAACGAACTACTTTAACCACTTAACCAGAGGCCCCTTGTTTTTTTTTGTGTTGAACTAAATACTATGAAACTTGACATATGTGAGACCATGATTCCAACTTTGTGGCATATTGGCATATTTTAAATTCTCTGTATTTCAAAAACATGCAAGAAACAGTGGATATATTTTTTAAATTAACATACTTAAAAAAATCAATCCTGTCCCATCTTGAATTAATCTCCCAAACATTACCAATTCCTCCTACAGCAAGGCTTGCCTGTAAATATTAAATTTTTTTTTCAAAATCTAAATAATGAAATGCAGACTCTCTTGTATCAGACATATTTGAAAGGATTGGTGGAAAGGGGGGGTACAAGAAGGAATGGTGTTCTGAACGATAAATGGCTCATTAATTAGCAATATCAATACCAATCACATAATCACAATATTATGTTTTCACATGATCACATGTTTTTGAAACAATGGATTATAGATAGCAGCTACAGCTTTTTCTCCAGATCCTACAGTCATGTGATTTATAACAGGCTACACTCTAAGTCCCAGGAATGTTTTATTTATACTATAGATTTTTTTCCCGTATAAAAAAAGAAACTAATATTACATAGCAACAATATAAAATTACAGAAATTTTGTTATGTTTGTTTCTATAATGTCGTCTGCAAATTGAAGCAATTTTTCAGCTCTATCATGGGGCACAGTTTTTATTATGGGAGGAAGCCTGAGTACCTGGTGAAAAGCTCAGATCTTCAATACTTAAAACTGGCAATCCTTTACAATTAAGGCTGGAGTCAAGCACACCCTGGCCAGCACTGACAAGTCGTTAATCACATGTAGAGGCATATTTAAAAACACTTTGCCAACGAGGCTACCTGCAACTGGTCTAAAGCCATTTTTATCAATGTACTACCTTACCCTAAATACAATGGCAAGAATTCCTGCTACCATTATTAGAGCCTGAAAGACATCTACCCATATCACAGCTTTTAATCCACCCTATAATAAAACATAAGTTATGGGTATATACAGATCAACTTGAAAGAACCCTAAGTGTTTGTTTGTTTAAATCGTGTTTAACACCGAATCAGCAATTTATTTAGAAACATATATATATATATATATTGGCTTCCAGTTTTTATTGCCTTTTCCACTCTCATTCATTAGGAAACCTGTTTTTTTTGCATTGTTTGTCCATATTATTGTTTGTTTGTTTGATTGAATGGTGTTTAATGCCACATTCAGCAATTTTTCAGGTATATCATGACATTCAGGTTTTATTGGGGGAGGAAGCCAGAATACTAAGAGAAAACCCCGACCTTCGGTAGGGAAACTGGCAGACCTTGTCAATTAAGATTGCAGTCGAGTACATCCAGCAATTAGACTCAAACCAGCAACCTCAGTGTTGACAAGCACCAGATCAATGGTAGACGAACTACCTTTACCACTTGGCCTGGCCCCGTTTGTCTATATTAACCTACTGACATGATATTGGACAATATAAAGCATTTTCATTGCAGGTTAAAACTAGCAATCCATCAGCCTGGGCTAGTTTAATTTTGCTTGTTACTTACATGCAGTGCTAGGAATATAATATACATATAGGTTTGAGGTGAGCACATTCTGCTAATGTAAGGTTCAAAACCACAACTTCAGTGTTGACAGGAATGTGATCAGTAATATATGACTACCTTAAATGATTGACCACCTATGGCCGTGATCAGTAGTATATGACTACCTTAACCAATCGACCACCTATTGCCGTGATCAGTAGTATATGACTACCTTAACCAATCGACCACCTATTGCCGTGATCAGTAGTATATGAGTACCATAACCAATCGACCACCTATTGCTGTGATCAGAAGTATATGACTACCTTAAACAATCGACCACCTATGGTGGTGATCAGTAGAATATGACTACCTTAACCAATCGACCACCTATTGCTGTGATCAGTAGTATATGACTGCCTTAAACAATCGACCACCTATGGCCGTGATCAGAAGTATATGACTACCTTAAACAATCGACCACCTATGGTGGTGATCAGTAGTATATGACTACCTTAACCAATCGACCACCTATTGCTGTGATCAGTAGTATATGACTACCTTAACCAATCGACCACATATGGCCGTGATCAGTAGTATATGACTACCTTAAACAATCGACCACCTATGGTCGTGATCAGTAGTATATGACTACCTCAACCAATCGACCACCTATTGCTGTGATCAGTAGTATATGACTACCTTAAACAATCGACCACCTATGGCCGTGATCAGTAGTATATGACTACCTTAACCAATCGACCATCTATTGCTGTGATCAGTAGTATATGACTACCTTAAACAATCGACCGCCTATGGCTGTGATCAGTAGTATATGACTACCTTAAACAATCGACCACCTATGGCCATGATCAGTAGTATATGACTACCTTAACCAATCGACCACCTATTGCCATGATCAGTAGTATATGACTACCTTAACCAATCGACCACCTATTGCCGTGATCAGTAGTATATGACTACCTTAAACAATCGACCACCTATGGCCGTGATCAGTAGTATATGACTACCTTAAACAATCGACCACCTAAGGCCGTGATCAGTAGTATATGACTACCTTAAACAATCGACCACCTATGGCCGTGATCAGTAGTATATGACTACCTTAAACAATCGACCACCTATGGCCGTGATCAGTAGTATATGACTACCTTAAACAATCGACCACCTATGGCCATGATCAGTAGTATATGACTACCTTAACCAATCGAACACCTATGGCCGTGATCAGTAGTATATGACTACCTTAAACAATCGACCACCTATGGCCGTGATCAGTAGTATATGACTACCTTAAACAATCGACCACCTATGGCCATGATCAGTAGTATATGACTACCTTAAACAATCGACCACCTATTGCCGTGATCAGTAGTATATGACTACCTTAACCAATCGACCACCTATTGCCGTGATCAGTAGTATATGACTACCATAACCAATCGACCACCTATTGCTGTGATCAGTAGTATATGACTACCTTAAACAATCGACCACCTATGGTCGTGATCAGTAGTATATGACTACCTTAACCAATCTACCACCTATTGCTGTGATCAGTAGTATATGACTGCCTTAAACAATCGACCACCTATGGCCGTGATCAGTAGTATATGACTACCTTAACCAATCGACCACCTATAGCCGTGATCAGTAGTATATGACTACCTTAACCAATCGACCACCTATTGCTGTGATCAGTAGTATATGACTACCTTAAACAATCGACCACCTATGGTCGTGATCAGTAGTATATGACTACCTTAAACAATCGACCACCTATTGCTGTGATCAGTAGTATATGACTACCTTAAACAATCGACCACCTATGGTCGTGATCAGTAGTATATGATTACCTTAAACAATCGACCACCTATGGCCATGATCAGTAGTATATGACTACCTTAACCAATCGACCACCTATTGCCGTGATCAGTAGTATATGACTACCTTAACCAATCGACCACCTATTGCTGTGATCAGTAGTATATGACTACCTTAAACAATCGACCACCTATGGCCGTGATCAGTAGTATATGACTACCTTAAACAATCGACAACCTATGGCCGTGATCAGTAGTATATGACTACCTTAAACAATCGACAACCTATGGCCGTGATCAGTAGTATATGACTACCTTAAACAATCGACCACCTATGGTCGTGATCAGTAGTATATGACTACCTTAAACAATCGACCACCTATGGCCCTGATCAGTAGTATATGACTACCTAAACCAATCGACCACCTATGGCGGTGATCAGTAGTATATGACTACCTTAAACAATCGACCACCTATGGCCCTGATCAGTAGTATATGACTACATTAACCAATCGACCACCTATAGCCGTGATCAGTAGTATATGACTACCTTAAACAATCGACCACCTATGGCCGTGATCAGTAGTATATGACTACCTTAAACAATCGACCACCTATGGCCGTGATCAGTAGTATATGACTACCTTAAACAATCGGCCACCTATGGCCGTGATCAGTAGTATATGACTACCTTAAACAATCGACCACCTTTTGCCGTGATCAGTAGTATATGACTACCTTAACCAATCGACCACCTATTGCCGTGATCAGTAGTATATGACTACCTTAAACGATCGACCACCTATTGCCGTGATCAGTAGTATATGACTACCTTAAACGATCGACCACCTATGGCCGTGATCAGTAGTATATGACTACCTTAACCAATCGACCACCTATTGCCGTGATCAGTAGTATATGACTACCTAACCAATCGACCACCTATGGCCGTGATCAGTAGTATATGACTACCTTAAACAATCGACCACCTATGGCTGTGATCAGTAGTATATGACTACCTTAAACAATAGACCACCTATGGCCGTGATCAGTAGTATGTGACTACCTTAAACAATGGACCACCTTTGGCCATGATCAGTAGTATGTGACTACCTTAACCAATAGACCACCTATGGCTGTGATCAGTAGTATATGACTACCTTAAACAATCGACCACCTATGGCCGTGATCAGTAGTATATGACTACCTTAACCAATCGACCACCTATTGCCGTGATCAGTAGTATATTACTACCTTAACCAATCGACCACCTATTGCCGTGATCAGTAGTATATGACTACCTTAAACGATCGACCACCTATTGCCGTGATCAGTAGTATATGACTACCTTAAACGATCGACCACCTATGGCCGTGATCAGTAGAATATGACTACCTTAACCAATCGACCACCTATTGCCGTGATCAGTAGTATATGACTACCTAACCAATCGACCACCTATGGCCGTGATCAGTAGTATATGACTACCTTAAACAATCGACCACCTATGGCTGTGATCAGTAGTATATGACTACCTTAAACAATAGACCACCTATGGCCGTGATCAGTAGTATGTGACTACCTTAAACAATGGACCACCTATGGCCATGATCAGTAGTATGTGACTACCTTAACCAATAGACCACCTATGGCTGTGATCAGTAGTATATGACTACCTTAAACAATAGACCACCTATGGCCCTGATCAGTAGTATATGACTACCTTAACCAATCGACCACCTATTGCCGTGATCAGTAGTATATTACTACCTTAACCAATCGACCACCTATGGCCATGATCAGTAGTATATGACTACCTTAAACAATCGACCACCTATTGCCGTGATCAGTAGTATATGACTACTTTAACCAATCGACCACCTATGGCCGTGATCAGTAGTATGTGACTACCTTAACCAATAGACCACCTATGGCTGTGATCAGTAGTATATGACTACCTTAAACAATAGACCACCTATGGCCCTGATCAGTAGTATATGACTACTTTAACCAATCGACCACCTATGTCCGTGATCAGTAGTATATGACTACCTTAAACAATCGACCACCTATTACCGCGATCAGTAGTATATGACTACCTTAACCAATTGACCACCTATGGCCTTGATTTTAAACTAAGTACTTACCATAAAAGTGTAAAATGTACATATAACACCAATCAGTATAAAAGAGGCCCACTGGGGGAATCCACTTACTACAAAAGATAACAAGTATAAAATAACATACACAACCAATCCTTAAACAAGAATCCCTCAAGGAGAATTCACTTGCCACATCTGAAAACTAAAGTTTATAATGTACACATAACACCAATCAGTACAAAAGAGGCCCACTGGGGGAATTCACTTACTACAACAGAAAACTAAAGTATGAAATGACTCATACAACACACACACAAAAGAACTACACAATGCAAACAAAAACTGTCTGTTTTCACAACATTGTTACTATTTTTGTATAATTCTTACATGATTTGCATATCAGGAAATACTTTCATACAATGATTTCAGGTAAACATTTTTAAAAGTATTTAATTTTGTGAAAAATGAAGCTCTGTGAATTACTTTCAGAGAACAGATGGCAGTTTTGCAGTTTTAAAATTGATAAGGATTAAACACAGTATTTAAGGGATTTATGCATGTATAAACAAGACCAAGTAACTCACAAATCAGTGTTTTTGAAACTTTTCAAATCTGAGGGTCATGATGACCCTCTGCATCTGAGTTTAGGGAGTCAAATACAAATTTTAAGGGTCATATTTATTATTCAGTTTTGATGACAAAAAACTTTTATCGAACAATGTTGCAAACAAGAGTAAACAATATATACCACAGCCTTTAATTACAGTTAGAGAGATTGTAATATAATTTCTGAATGAAATATTTATGCCTCTGAAATAATACATGCATATCTGGTGTATGTTGTTTTGTTTCCTGTTTAAATATCCTAATACAATTGATTTCAATAATTGTTTATGAAAAAAACTGATAGTATCATGACCCTATCAGTATCATGCATGTGTATCTAACCAGAATTTAAAAGAAGGCAATTATTTCGTGTGACTTCTCTGGAAACACAGCAAAGATAAGATATGAAAGCTTATTTATTTTTATCTGTTTAGTATTCTTTAAGAAAACTACACAACAAGGTCTGTAGAGGGTAGAGGTATTGAACAGCTGAAAATAACCACAACTGTTGAAACTTTAATAGAAATCTGAATGCAAATAGGATAATATATTTTTGTCAAGTATATGATCATCAGTACACCAAGGTCGTTCTGAACCCGATTTCTGAAAGGTTTTGGAACTGATGATTGCAAAAGTTTGCACATCGTAGTATTTGATCTCGATGTTGCGCTACTTCGATCCTGCTTCAAAAACGTTTTCGCCATGCTCATTTTCGAATAAACTTTTCAATTTTATCATTCGCCGGTTGACTGTTTATTTGTTAAAAGTGTTGCCTTAATCAAATAAAACATAATCAAAGTTAGGAAGCGTATCGTTCCACTTGTATACAAAACTGTCATTATTGTTGCAGATAAAGTCTGGGGATTTTCGGAAGTACCGAACTGGTTACCGTTGAAAATAATCGTTTTCCTTAAACGGCAACATAAAGGATACCAGATTTTACATTTTCCAAAAAATATGTCTACGGTAAATGACATACGCAGGCGGATCATACGCGTATTAAAAAAATGTTGGTACATAATTTGCTGCGTCATGATGAACCTCTGTGTAATATTTTTGGGGGTCAAACATGTTTTTTATGCCTAAAATACGCACAAACGTGCGTTAACGGAAACGCTGCAAATGTACCAAAAAGTTTGTGATTGAATAAATGTAGTTTATACATCCATAAATCACTTTACGACATTTTAAATCCTATAGTTGTACATTCCAACACACCACTCAATACTAATTAATTACCCAATCTAGTCATCAATCAATCAAACTATGATATTAACTAGTAACCTGTGAGCTAATGATCACTCAGTATACCCGGCTATACACGTCACTGAATTGACTAAGTCGGTAAACAGGAAGTAGATATGCGACAGACCTGAAATCAGTACTCACAATATAGGACCGCATGGCAAGGTCACATACAAAATTTCAAGTGGTTGTGATAAGTAGTTGCTCACAAAACTGTTACGAAATTTTCATCCATTGACCACTAATGTTGAAAATTGACTAAATCTGCAAAAAGGAAGTAGATATGTGACAGACCTGAAATCATTACTTACAATATAGGACAATATGGGAAGGTCACATATAAAATTTCAAGTGGTTGTGATAAGTAGTTGCTGAGAAAACTGTTACGAAAATTATGTTGCGGACGGAAGGACGGACGGACAGTGGTAAACCAGTATACCCTTCTTCTTTGAAATGGGGATATAATAACACAATTTATACACATACCTGCTTCTAATGCTGTAGATGGTGCAAAACTTGCTATTCCAGTATATATTAACTGAAATGACAAAAAAAATGAACATAATGTATTTATGTTTGCCAGAAAATACATAAATAAATCAAGTGTGAGTTATCTCCCTTTACTAATAGAATTTAACTAATTCTGTCCTACCCTTAACCAGCTGCCCTTAACATTTGATTAGGTTCTTTTTTAACAATTTTACTCCAAAAAGGCGCTCTGGAATTTTTAAAGAAAAAAATGGCCTGTTTACCTATGAAGATATCAGACTGTGGGCTGGGAAACTGCAAATACCTATTTTTGTAAGGATGGCCTTGGCACCCAAAACTTATAAAATTCTAATTATCAATAATCGGTAGTGTATTTTGGGATTTATAGCTTATCAAATGACTAGCTAGATGTAAGTTTCACTTAATCAACAAGACTATAGTCCACAACGCTCACTGGAGTCACACAGAGCCTCACGGTATGTGTTATGTTATATCATTAAAATTATTTACTAAACTCAAAAGAGATCTACGAAAAAATATTTTTCTTTGCTCTCTGAAGCCATTAAATAATATCAGAGGTGTATAAATCTGGAGATCAGAGGTAATATCTGTTCTATACAACGTAAGTGCTTCAACAAATCAATGTCTTAAATTTTTCTTATTATCTCCTTGTTAAAAAAGAAACAGCCCTTGAATTGAAAATTCTTTCATCCATGATTGAAATACACAAACTTTGGTTGAAATTCACCCAAAAACACCTGAGAAGATATGACATCATATTTTAATAAATTGATTATCTCCCATTTACAGAAGGATGGTACCTCAAAAGTACATTACAAGACTTTTTAATTTTGAAATATTTGAGCAATTTCTTAATTATCAAAGGACTCCCATTTAAAGAGGTATTTGTGTAGTTTGACTGAAGTTGGCACAATTGGCTCAAGAGAGCCAAAGGATTACTGACAAGGCAGTGTATCACCGGAAACTTTTGATTTTCATACATATGTATTCTTCTGTAAATGGACGGTTTCTGATACAGATCACCCAGTGCAGATGAGCTCACATGCACAGATCTGTACTTGTTACATCATCCAATCAAAACGCATGAAACAAGAACGTTGTTATAGTAACACAACAACGTTCTTGTTTCGGGCATTCTGATTGGATGTCGGAGACAATGTAGTCTTAAACAATGGAGAGTCTATAGGATATCGCTATGTGAACATTTTCATACGCTTTTGGGAAAGCCAGTGCAATCTTCCACTCATGATAGAAATTTTATGTCATTTCGGTCGTTTCATAAGACATTAAATTTCACTTGTGGAAGATAACCCGGACTTTCCTAACAATGTATGTAAGAGCCTGTTACTCTTTATCGGTGTCTAAATATACTTTTCCAAAAAGAAAATTTATTATTTTTTAAATGTGTAGCATACTTCCATTCTTTTAATCATAATAACTTTCAGATACATATACATATACTGAAATGAGAAATTGAGTCAGATTGCCGAGTATTATACCCATGTGTGTGCATGTCACAGTAATGGTTTTAAATCGGGGAAAGTATTTTTTTGTTTGTTTGTTTGAATGATGTACCTGGAGAAACCCCCGACCTGTGGTAGGAAAACTGGCAATCCTTGACAATTAAGATTGGAGTCGAGTACACCCTGCCTGCAGTGAGAATCGAACCTTTAATCTCAGTATTGACAGACCACATGATCAATAGTAGACAAACTACCTTAACCACTCGGCCATCGAGGCCCCAAGTCCGGAAAGTAAGTTTCAACTGGTAACTATGACAATTCACAGCTATGTTTAATAACCCATGTAGCCTATGACTATGTCACATTTATGTTTCGCAGGTCTGGGGTTCTCTCCGGGTAATCTGGCTTCCTCCCCCAATAAAAACTGGACGCCATGATATAGCTGAAAAATTGCTGAAAGTGGCATTAAAACACCATTCAAACAAACAAACATTTATGTATATTACGCCAGGTGAAGTCAGGCTACGACCTGTAGCCTATGACTATATCACATTTATGTTTATTATGCCAGGTGAAGTAAGCTACGACATGTAGCCTATGACTATGTCACATTTATGTTCATTATGCCAGGTGAAGTAAGCTATGACATGTAGCCTATGACTATATCACATTTATGTTTATTATGCCAGGTGAAGTAAGCTACGACATGTAGCCAATGACTATATCACATTTATGTTTATTATGCCAGGTGAAGTAAGCTACGACATGTAGCCTATGACTATGTCACATTTATGTTTATTATGCCAGGTGAAGTAAGCTACGACATGTAGCCTATGACTATATCACATTTATGTTTATTATGCTAGGTGAAGTAAGCTACAACATGTAGCCTATGACTATGTCACATTTATGTTTATTATGCCAGGTGAAGTAAGCTACGACATGTAGCCTATGACTATGTCACATATATGTTTATTATGCCAGGTGAAGTAAGCTACGACACGTAGCCTATGACTATGTCACATTTATGTTTATTATGCCAGGTGAAGTAAGCTACGACACGTAGCCTATGACTATGTCACATGTATGTTTATTATGCCAGGTGAAGTAAGCTACCACATGTAGCCTATGACTATTTCACATTTATGTTTATTATGCCAGGTGAAGTAAGCTACGACATGTAGCCTATGACTATGTCACATTTATGTTTATTATGCCAGGTCAAGTAAGCTACGACATGTAGCCTATGACTATGTCACATTTATGTTTATTATGCCAGGTGAAGTAAGCTACCACATGTAGCCTATGACTATATCACATTTATGTTTATTATGCCAGGTGAAGTAAGCTACGACCTGTAGCCTATGACTTTATCACATTTATGTTTATTATGCCAGGTGAAGTAAGCTACGACATGTAGCCTATGACTATATCACATTTATGTTTATTATGCCAGGTGAAGTAAGCTATGACATGTAGCCTATGACTATGTCACATGTATGTTTATTATGCCTAGCTAGTGGGCTACGACATGTAGCCTATGACTATGTCACATTTATGTTTATTATGCCAGGTGAAGTAAGCTACCACATGTAGCCTATGACTATATCACATTTATGTTTATTATGCCAGGTGAAGTAAGCTACGACATGTAGCCTATGACTATATCACATTTATGTTTATTATGCCAGGTGAAGTAAGCTACGACATGTAGCCTATGACTATGTCACATGTATGTTTATTATGCCAGGTGAAGTAAGCTACCACATGTAGCCTATGACTATATCACATTTATGTTTATTATGCCAGGTGAAGTAAGCTATGACATGTAGCCTATGACTATGTCACATATATGTTTATAACGCCAGGTGAAGTAAGCTATGACCTGTAGCCTATGACTATGTCACATTTATGTTTATTACGCCAGGTGAAGTAACCTACGATCTGTAGCCTATGACTATGTCACATATATGTTTATTACGCCAGGTGAAGTAAGCTATGACCTGCAGTTTATTAAAGTTTATGTCTATAAATACATACCGTAGATAAGTTACTGATAATGGTCCCTGTTAGTCTTGCTGCCTTAGACTTGTACCTGAGTTCTAAATACTGCAACAGAACATATATTGAAATTGTAAATGACTAATAAAACAGACTGACCATCTCCAGGGAGATTTCCACCTACTAGTATGGGAGATATCGTTTTCGGTGTTTTTTGGTATGTTACACACTGACCTAGTTTTCATAGTGATAAATATAATCCACGATAAAACAGTTATCTTGTAAGCGAGTGTACTTTGTTTAGGCAAAGCGAGCAAGGAATCAGCTACACGTTGGACAAAAATATATTTCATGACATTGGTCTAACCAGTCCTTGCTCTATCTTTTAATTCTCTCTCCATAAGAGTTATGTCCCTTTTATGTAGTGTATACAAAGAATATGTCCCCTTTAGGTATGTACATAAGAGTTGTTATGTCTCTTTTCTCTTTCATGTACAGTGATGAACAGTGATGCTTAGAATTTTAAATTAATTTATGTTTAATAGTTTTTTTACTGCACTCAAAACATTAAGCTTTTTTATGTTATAAAATATAATTAAAAAATATCCTAAGAAAGACAACTCCTTAAAAGTTTTTAAAATTGAAGATAAATGTAGCCAGCGATTTCAATAACAATTGATATATAGTGCTCATTAATTTTTATCATTACCTCATACATGCTGGTCATTTTTAATGGAAAAAACAACGGGACAAATAAAACGGTTGCCATAACAACAGCCCACATCTGTCCAAACATGTACAGATAATACTGGGTTCCTTTTGTGTACATCTCTGCTGGTGCCCCTATAAAAGATGAAATGTAGAATAAGTAGAGCTGTAAGGATGAACTAATAATGAAAAATTATGAACCAGAAAACTTGACCTTGACACTTGGATACTTGTTATGTCCTGATTATCACTTTCTATTGTTTTCATGGTTTGACAGGGACTGCTTGAGGGTCCCATTACATTACGTACCACAGTAATCAATCAGATTGTGTTCAATCAGAACACTGAAACCCAAATTATAGTCAGGGGCATCACTGCAGGTTACATGTGCAAGCAACACTTACTCATATAGAGGGGTCTGGGGTCCTCTTAAAGCCCACAGCAGGTCCAGAGAATGGTGTTTTTTGCCATTTTCATCACTTTTTTTTACCTAGTACAAAATAAATCTATTAAAAATTGATTAAAAAATTACTAATTTTCAGTTGTTCACTTGACTGTTGGTTCTGTATTGTAACAATCATTTATTGTTACATGTAAATCTTAGAGCAGGATATAAAAGAAATCAAAGCAAGTTACTGTGAGCTAATACTCCTTAACATATCCCCGCTCTATAACTTCCAAGAGGTCTGAAGATCCCACAATATGGCATGATCATACAAAGCTATTGACAGCATTTCAGTATTGCATCATTCTTCATTGCTGAGACAAATGTGACAAAAAATGGTAACTGAGGGACATACATTCCGTGTCACAGGCACTAACACATACAGACCAAAAACAGTATACCCCTTATTCCCTATGGGTAGCCAGGGTACAATGATTGCATTAAACAAACCATTTTCTATAATTACCTAATATCAAAATAGCTGACTGGAATGAAACTAAGATGGAGACTGCAACAGGGAGACAACTCAACTCTCCGTTTCCCATTAGGAACTCCCTGGTTGTTTTCTGCTTTCCACCAGCTAATGCATGGTAGATCCCAATCAATGCCGAAATACCCAGTACACTGGCAAATACTGCCCAATCAGCAATGGAGAAAATGTTACTCATTTTTGTTTTTTTTCCTTACATTGTTGTGTTTATTATATATAGCTTTTCTCCTGAAATAAATAAAAAACACGTTTTAGACAACATGAATAAAACTTTTGTTTCTTTGGACAAACCTGCTTCTTTTGGATAACAGGATATAATACCTTCCCTAGCATATTTTTACTGAAACCAGGTCCCAGTTTCATTAAACATCAAATTTGAGGATTTCTTCAAGTTATCCTCAACTCAAAAATTGATCAATTAAATTGCTTAACAATTTTAATTTGAAAAAAAAACTCAAGGATTTGAGGAAAATGTAATTTTTTAAAATCTCAAGAAGAGATTTTATATTAATTTTATAGTACATTATACTTACCACATTAACATTAAATATATATATAGAATATGTTCGCGTTATTAGTGTCTCAATCGCAATATTAGTGAGATGAACTAAATTTAAACATCACGTGATGTTATCATCTCGCTATAATCATGTGACTATATTACCTGTATTACATAAACCATATACCTGTAATTAATTCGCGCCAGTCTAAAAATTTTGACGCTATTCAAATCTCTTACATAGAAGAAATTTATTATGGAGTGGTGGTGGCCTGTGGTAAGTATAATGTACTATAAAATTAATATAAAATCTCTTCTTGAGATTTCAAAAAATTATATTTTATATTAATTTTGTACATGATACTTACCACATTAACATTAAATATATATATAGAATACTTACTGATTAACAAGCAGTATTCCAAGGAGGCTGGATAAATTTCTTCTTCAAACATCCATCTCCAAATTTACAATCTCATTACATACAGTTTCTAGAAACTCTATTACCGGTATATAGAGTTCAGAGTTCTCTTTATACATACATACAGTTTAAGAATTAAAAACAACTAACTCTGTACAATTAAAATTCTTCCACCAAAAAATAACAGCATGCATGCAATACTAGTCTTCATTCTGTAAAAGACATATAAATAGACAATCATTTACTGTAAGAATTTATGAGAATCTAAATCTCTCAAATAAAATTTAACAAATGTGGACTCTGTTGCCCAGTCTGCCGCTTCAATAATAGCTTTAGTCGAAGCTCCCTTGTATAAAGCCCAACTTGGTGCTATTGCTCTAGTTGAATGAGCATTAACTTTAAAATTGCTGTCAGAATATGCATTTTGAACCGTTTTAACTATCCAATTAGATATCGTTGGAGCTGTTACTGGTTTGTGTGGTTCATTCAAAGATAAAAATAATTTGCCTTTGTCTAAAGAGCCCAATTTCTCTCGGAAAACTTTCGTCTTTTCTAAATATATACCTAAAGCTCTTTTAGGGTCCAGTAACTTTTTCTCAGGAAAACAAGGAACAAATATTTTTGCCCCAAAATGATTTTGACGATCTTGTTTTGATAGCCCATGTCTGATAAAAGTTACTCCCTTCTCTTGAACTTTCATTGATTCCTGATCAATTCTGAGACTTTGAATGTCCCTGCATCTACGAAATGTTGTAATAGCAATGAGAAAAACAGTTTTGTATGTTATAAACTTAATATCTGTAACATTTAAAGGTTCAAAAGGAACTCTTTGTAATGCTAATGTAATTTTACCTTTGGAGGTCTAGACTGAAAAACGCCTTTTATTAACCTTGTAATGAAAGGGTGTTGTCCAATGGGACAATTCTGATAAGGCGGTAAAACTGCTGAAAGCATTGAACGATATCCAGAAATAGTTCTGTATTGTAAACCAGACTCGAATAAAAATGTCAAAAAATCTGCAATTTGATCTAAAGGTGCTGTATATGGATCAGTTTCCCTTTCACTACACCAGCTATTGTATTTATCAAATTTGTTGACATAATCTTTTTGAGTGCCTTTTCTCCATGATGCAGTGAGTAATTTTCGAGCCGATTCAGAAAAACCCTCTGTTTCAAAGTTTCTGTTGAGAGGAGCCATGCTGTCAGATTTAACATTTGAGGATTTGGATGATAGATCCTTGTTTTCGGTTGATTTAACAGATTTTCCAAAATTGGCAACTGTATTGGAGGAGCTATTAGCAGTTCTAGAATTTGAGGATACCAATGTCTCCTGGGCCATTGTGGGGCTATCAAAATTATTGTACAATGGAACTGCTTCATATATTTTAACACTTTCGGTACTAGACAAATTGGGGGAAATGCATAAGCAAACATGTTCTCCCATGATATTGTCAGTGCATCCAGAGCTAATGCACTTTGGTGTGGAATCCATGAGCAGAAAATCTCTGTCTGTTTGTTCTCGGATGGAGGCAAATAGATATATCATTGGATTTCCCCATAAATGAAAAATCTGACTGACAACTGATTTGTTCAAAGACCATTCTGTTTGGCGAATTTTCACTCGACTCAACTGATCCGCCAATAAATTTTTCTTGCCTACAATGTGGGCGGATTTCAAAACTATCCCATTCTGAATGGCCATCTGCCATAATTCCCATGTCAAATAGCACAGGTTTGGTGATTTTGTCCCCCCTTGGCGATTGATGTATTGCACGACACTGGTATCGTCGCTCCTGATCAATACACACTTGCCTTTCACTTGATTCAGAAAATGTTTCAGAGTTAAAAAAACAGCCTTCATTTCCAAGCAATTTATATGCCACTTTTTCTGATTTGAATTCCACTTTCCTTGAAATATCTGAGTCCCAATATAACCCCAAAACAGCTTTTGGAAGCATCTGTCGTGATTGTAACAGTGTTTTGAGGTGATACTAAAAATTGGCTTTTCTGCGTGTTGGCTGAATTTAGCCACCACATCAGATGCGATTTCAGATGTTGAGTACACGGGACATGTTGATCCAAATTGCGAGAAATTGGTTTCCAAAAACTCAAAAGATGTAATTGAATAGGTCTCATGTAGAGACGTGCATTTGGTATAAGATCTATACAAGAAGCCATTACTCCTAGAACTCTCAGAAAATCCATTGCTTTGGTTTGCCCTGAGAACAATTTCTGAATCAGAGTCTGTAGATTCTGAATTCTTTCTGAAGTAGGAAGTACTAGACCTTTGTCCAGAAGGAAAAGACCCCCTAAATAAGTTACTGTTTGACTGGGAATTAGAGCTGATTTTTCCATGTTTATGATGAAACCTAGTGCAAGTATCAGATCCAAGCATTTCTGTCGATCTTGAATCAGATGCGTTTTGTTTTGGTTCACAATTAGCCAATCGTCTAGATAAACTACTAGACGTATATTTTGGGTCCTCAGATAGGCTGCTATCACTGTTACCAATTTTGTAAAAATTCTTGGTGCAAAAGTCCCCCCCGAAACACATGACTTTCCATTGGTAACACTGATTGTTTACACAAAACCTCATGTATTGTTTGTGTTTTTGAAATATTGGTACATGAAGGTACGCATCGGATAGGTCTAGAGATATTGCCCAATCGTTTGGTTGCACTAGATTTATCACTTTTTGCATTGTGTCCATTTTGAAATGTATTTTCTTTAACTGACTGTTTAGGGGTTTCAAATTTGTCACCATTCGCAACTTGCCGTTCTTCTTGGGTAAAAGGAATAAGGTACTGTAGAAACCTGTTATTGCTTGAGGAAAATAAACTTTCTCTATTACATCTTTTTTTAATAAAATATCTATTTCCCCCATGAAAATATCTAACTTTTCTTTTGAAACATAAGTCTGTTTGATCCCTGTCCAAGGAGGTTTCACTATGAATTCCAGTTTGTAACCCTCCTCTATTATTGAAAGAACCCACTTGTCCGACGTTATTTTCTTCCAATTTCGAAGAAATAGTGACAGACGACCCCCGACAGGTATTTCTGGACACATCATTAGTGTACTTACTTCTGAGTCAGCTGCCCCGTTTCTTAGGAATCCGTGGCAAAGATCCCCATGAACTTTTACCAGCATTAGTTGCATCATTCTTCTTGGTGCCATCCTTTGCACCCCCAGAATAATTGTTATGCTTGAAACCATTCGGATTCTTTTGGAATCGACCATATGTATTTCTCTCAGGTACTGTGGAGGTAGAAGTAGAGCTAACCTTAGCTATCTTATTGAAAGACCCAAGGTCTTTTGATTCAACTTCAGATTTTCTCTTTCGTGAAAATTCTGGTATCAAATCAGAAATTTTCTTTTTCTGACTTTTTCTCTTTTCTAGAAGATTATCAAGATGACTACCGAAAAGTCCATCTCCAGTCAATGGCAAATTTTGCCATTTCAATCTGATATCTTTCAAGCTAGATAAACCCAAATCTTCAGCTGCAGCTTTCCTTCTAATAATATGCATGAAAGCTCCATTACGACCTGCTAAATCTAAAGATTTTGTGGACATGGCAAAAACATCTCTAATAGTCTGACAAGCTTGTTCCTTGTCAATCTCATCTTCCTCAAGACCCTTTAATAAGGATGCAAGTGCCTGTTGAATATATAATATAGATATTATATTCATACGAGCAGAAACCTGCCCTTGATAACCTAATTTCTCAATGGTTTTATAGGGTTGGGAAAATAAAGATCTATGGATATCCCAGTTTTTGACAGCTTTTTCACCATGAGTTCTAGACAACATTGTATCAAGTAAATCGTCCAACGAAGGAACCTCTAAAAAGTGTTCTGAGCTTTTATGTAGAGGAAAACAAGTCTTATAGTCCTCTTTGTAAGCTGTCAATTTATCAGGATTCGAACTACGCCATGAGCTCTCTAAAATTTCTACTTGAGCCTGATCAAGAACTAGCCCTACACTCGATTCGTGTTTCTTAACCTCATCGTTAAACACTTTAGAGAGTAGGTTTGACCGTTTTTCTATAATTTCATCAGATTTATTTATATTAGCATTTGTGTTTTGACCCTCTATACAAGAATCATTTGACACTACATGTTTGAGAAACCTGTTGTTAGAAGGTTTATTTACATTAACATTGTCAATATTTAATACATGCTCTCTCACTGGGCTTTCCCCAATGTCATTATCAGAATCAATATCAGATAAATTGACCCATTTCCAGTTTTACATTATTTATCTCCCCTTTTACTTCCTGTTAAAAAAACTACGGCTATCATTACTAAAGGACTATGATATTGAAAAAAAGATTTTGGATTGTTTTTATATTGTTTGTCTATGTCAATTAAATTTTTCATCTAATTAACCTTATAAGTAGATGTTACTATAGCCATAGGCAACAGGTAAGTTTGAATACAACACGGATGTCACTGGTAAATATGTTTATTCAAGCTATAAAACAGCTGGGGTTCTACCTCCAATTAGCATCAGGTAACTAGAGTAATGAACATTGGTTAATTAATTAACGATCACGTTTACACAGCAGGCGGTTTTAATAACCTTCCTCACTCAGATATTGACACCTGTCATTCAACTGAAGCGTGAAAATTAATCAAAAACAATTGTCCATTTCAAAAGGTTTCAACAGGACAAACTGCGGCTGTAGCCGCAGTTTTTAGTACCGGAAGTGGACGCTAGGTGGCGTTTTTTAAATTGGAAAGTCGTCAATTTTTGTCAAAATTATCTCTTTCCTCCTGATTCACTTGAAATGAGATCTCCGAACTTATATCGATATCTTGGTTTCTGCTAATTCTCGGGGACCCTAGATCCTCGTCTAAATTAGCTTCAAGTGGAATGATTTGGTTTGGTGGTCTACGCTCCCCTGATGGGACGTTATCCACTCTAGAATCAGATCTAGGCAGAGCTAAACTCTCCTTATTCTGATTAACTGACACTTGTGTAACTAATTGGAAAATTTGATCCAACTTACTATTAAAATTGGACTCCAGAGCATCTAATCTAGCATCGTACTGAGCTTGCATATCTGCCTTAGACATGCGTTTCTTCTTGCCCGTCTTAGCCCCAATCGTTCGGGCACTTTTCGCGTGTTTGTCAACCTCCCCAGACAAAACACCCGCTAATTTTATTTTCTGCGGAACTGTAGTAGTCTCGGACTCTATTTCCGAATCTACACTATCCATTCTCAAAGAGATAAACTCTAACCAAAAATTATTTTAGAAGTTGAAAGAAAAGCAAATGAGACACCTTTTCTCTTCAACGCAAAATTTTAGACTGGCGCGAATTAATTACAGGTATATGGTTTACGTAATACAGGTAATATAGTCACATGATCATAGTGAGATGATAACATCACGTGATGTTTAAATTTAGTTCATCTCACTAATATTGCGATTGAGACACTAATAACGCGAACATATTCTATATATATTTAATGTTAATGTGGAAAGTATAATGTACAAAATTAATATAAAATCTCAGTTTGAGAAGTTTTATGAAACTGGGGCCCGACTGCATATGAAAGTAATTCAGATGGCAATCTGACATCAAAAGAAAAAACCCAAACATGAAATTAATATTGTATACCTTTACAAAATGTAAAATATACAACAAATAAGTAACAAGAACTCCTCAGTACAAAGCAGTAGTATCAATGATATCAGAAGGGTGAGAGTCATCCTGCTTCACTAGTGACACTCTTCATGTTACTTGTGGTAAAATTCAATGACTAATCACATAAACCAGCAAATTAACTTCGATGTTTGTTCTTAGTAGTAACAAGTGTTGATCTGATCAAGAATAAGAAGTTAAACTAGAGGCTCCCAGGAGCCTGTATCGCTCACCTAAACCTGACAATACTTCCTTTTTATCTAGCTTTTCTTTCCTATAAGGAATTGTCCAAAACTTCTGCAAAAAACATTAATTTTGACGTTTTAAGGGAATAACTCCTTTAAAGAGTTGTTAAACACATAAGCACTATTAATCATTTTTGCATATCTTGAAGAGCTGAATAATTTTGAATGAAAAAGACTTTCTCCAGCTTTTAGAGTTTTCAAGATATTGAGGAAAAATGACAAATATCAACAATTTTGACAATTTAGGGGAAATAACTCCTCTAAAGCATCATCACATATCTTAACCTCATTTGAGAATCTTGTAGATGCTGAGGAAGGAGGCACACTTCAGATTTCCTGTATCTGTTATACATTTTTAACTATAAGCCAAAAATTATCTTGACCCCTCCCCCCCCTCCCCCCTTGTTCTATTTTAAGCCAATAGCATGTTGGTGGTCAGCTGTCATGATTTTCGCAATTTAGGTAGAGGACATCCTAAAGATGATGTGTGCAAATTTTCAAAGCAGTCCTTTCATTGGTTTAAGAGTAGAAGATTTTTTTAAATTAATTTAAATTGATTAAAAAAAGTTCATGGGGAATAACTCCTAAACAGTTCATCAGACAATCTTGACCCTAAAGTCATTTTTGTAGCTCTCATAGAGCAGAACAATTAAGCAATTCTAACTAGGAAAAAATGGGGAAAAATCATCAATTTTGATGATTAAGGGGCAACACATCCTACAATGTGTTGCCATACAACTTTTGTAGAGCTGTTGACGCTGAAGGTCTCATCGATTTACCTGTATCTGTTATAATTTTTTAACTGTAAGGCAACAACTGTATTTTTACCCCCCACCCCCCCCAGTTCTATTTTTAACTGAGGCAGCCATGTTGGCTGTTCTGCGGCCATGATTTGTGCAAACTTGGTAGAGTACATTTTACTGATGATATGTGCAAAGTTTCAAAGCAATCCCTTCAGTGGTTTTGGAGGAGAAGATTTTTAAAGAAAAGTTAATGATGGACGACGACGATGGAAGACAAGTGATGTCAATGACCCTTTGGGTCAGGTGAGCAAAAAAGAAAGAAATGATGTCATTAAAATCAGAAAAGAAACATAGCCAGACAGCTAAACAGATGCACGATGGGACACACAGAGATGCTCCCAGGAAGGGGGTCAGACATTTTTATGTCCCCTACTATGTGTTGCGGCGGGGACACAAAAGGTGACAACTGTTGGTAACCATGGTAACATGACGATCAGCTTAGAACATTTTTTTTTTTTTTTTTTTTTTTTTTTAAATAACATCTCGCCTGAATATAGCTGAAATATTGCTGCTCGGGCGTTAAACACCATTAATCAATCAATCAATCAATCATTTAAATAACATCAATCCCTAAGTTTTTTTGTTTGTTTGATTGGTGGTTAATACCACTTTCAGCAATTTTTCAGCTATATCATGGCATCCAGTTTTTATTGGGGAGGCAGCCGGAGTACCTGGAGAAAACTACATCAATGGCTATGATATGTCCTCCTGAAAAGGCAGAGACAAGCAAAAATTTTTTTTATTTACTAAATAAGCAATCTAGTTAAAATTAAATCTTTCACTTGCTCCCCCCTTTTTGCTATGGTCGCTGCGTGTATTTCAACAATCTAATTAAAATTAAATCTTTCACTTGCTGCCCCCTTTTTGCTAAATAACAAAAAGGGGGGAGCAAGTGAAATATTTAATTTTAATTAGATTGATACAACGCAACGACCAATAACAAAAAGTGGGGAGGGAGTGAAAGATTTAATTTTAATTAGATTGGTACAACGCAGCAACCAATAACAAAAAGGGGGGAGCAAGTGAAAGATTTAATTTTAATTAGATTGCTAAATAAGAAATTTGGTATTGCTCTAAATACAATCTGGAAAGTCCCTGATATGCACATATAGATACTATGTGATAAGCCAAAAATAAAATGACAACTTGGAAATTTATGTTCTATACCAGGAAGAAAATTTTTGTAACCAAGGAAGTAATGTTATAATTTTTAATGATTTATTTACAGTTGTCCTGTTCAATGTTTCTAAGGTATTAGTAGTTCCAGTAATACAATTATGAATGTTTCCCCAATACAAAAATGTATTTACAGGTAAGAGAACTTTAAAAAAAATTGATTTGATTTATTTAACTATTACTTTCATTGTCTAGGTGTATTGTTAAAATGTTTTGTTTTAAAACACTTCAGCATGTCATGTTGTTTGGGCGATACAATACAATGGGTTTTACTAGATACCTGTAAGTTTTTTTAAAATTGATTTAATTACATTATATTTTAATTTTGGTATTGTATTGTTCAGGTGTATTTAAAAAAATTGTTTGATGTGAGACATTTCTGCATGCCCTGAGGGTAATGTTTGGAATAATATTTTAAGAATTCAACGATGCCTCATTGAGAAATTCTATGAGAAAAAAAACCTTCAAAATCAGATAAAAATATAACATTGCCAAAATATCTTTTTCTCATCATATATCGCGCCGGACATCCACAATCTGTATGTCTAAACTGTGAATGATTTTTACAATGGATTTAGGGACAGACCATTTAACTTGAAGGGGGGGCCTTGGTTTTTTGTTTTGGTCAGAAAAATATTTATTTTTTGAAGGCGTCGCGACAAAATTTTTTTTTTCATTATTACTATTAGCATTATTTTATACAGCAGAAATCCTTCAGAATATTTTTCTTCTTACCCTCTGCTTCCAAAATATTTTTTTCATCAAAAATCATTTTCAAAATATTTTTTTAGGAAAAAACCAGGGGCCCCCCCCCCCCCCCCCCCCCCCCACACTGCAAGTTAAATGGTCGGTCCCTAAGTTTGTCAGGGTTTCGTGGACACAGAAACCCTGATTTCTGAGGATGGAATTTGCATGTTACATGTACATGTTGGATAGTCCCTGTACGTTATAAACTGGACCATGTTTATAGGGCAAAAAATTGTAAAATTATCTTTTAAAACCCCCAAATTATCATCCTCACAAGTCAGGGTTTCTGTGTCCACATGTGTCCACGAAACCCTGACAAACTTAGCTAGGAAATTCCCGGGCTAGAAGATTTTTATATGACGTTAAACCTTCAAAATATCAACTAATGAAATTGCTTGAAAGATGCAAGTGTTTGGCAGTAGTCATTCTTACTCATTCTTGAGTGGGAAGAAAACGTAACGCAACTGATAAATAACGCGGTAATAACAAACTATTAACACTACTATACAAAATACATTAATTTTTACATGGTCTTAACCTGGTCCCCTGGTGCAATATTTTTCATTTACGCAAGCTTCACTTTCAAATATAACCCCAGGTCACCAATTCATTTATTGATGTTAATAATTCATTTGTTACTATCATTAAGTATAGTACACAAGGGAGAATTCATTATTTTTTACTCAAACAGTTTGGCGACTAGGATTTGAATTATTAATATTAATAAATGAATTATTAATATTAATAAATGATTTATTGATATTAATAAATGATTTATTGATATTAATAAATCAATAATGGATATTAATAAATGAATTGTTAATATCAATAAAAGAATTATTAATAATAATAAATCAGCTCATTTTATTAATATGAATAAATGAATTATTGATATTAATAAAGGAATTATTGATATTAATAATGGAATTATTGATATAAATGGAATTATTAATATTTATAATTTGAATTATTGAATAAATCAAACTATAAATATCAATAAATAATTATTGATATTAATAAATGAATTATTGATATTAATAAATGAATTATTGATATGAATAAATAAATTATTAATATCAATAAATGCTGCTTTCTGTCCACTTTGGCTTGCCATAGTGTTGCCCTTTTATATAAATCTACTCTTGAATTTTGTATAAGTGAAATAAATGATATTCAATGGCATTAAATTAAAGCAATCAAATACTGTACCCTTTTACATATTTGGAGCATATTTACTGGCAGATGATGATATAGATACTTATAAATATGAACTGAATCTTTTAGAATCATTGTTGTCTTATTACATTAATTATGGTTATGTAATTATTGTAGGTGATTTAAATGCTAGCTGTAGTATACATAACGCTCTGAACGTAAACAAGACCAAATCAGTTGCACTAAGTAATTTTGTATCACATTATAACCTTCAATGTGCAGATTTTGACTTTCCATTCAAAGGGCCTAATTATACGTATATATTAACAAACCAAACCATGTTAGATCATATTTTATTTGATAAAAGTGTATTGAGACAACTGATATCTTATGAAGTCCTTAATGAGGGGTCAATTAGCAGTACGTCAGACCACCTACCCGTTTCAGCTGTCTTCAGTTTAAACTGTAACCCGCACTGTGTTATAAATACGATATGCTCCGTCTTCCTGCGTGGCACAAGACTGAAGACTCTCTACTTTTACAATACAGGAAACATTTAAGTGATCACCTAAAACCAATAATTGACAATATCGAGTCTAAAAACGAATCTGAAGATGAACTGTATAATCACTTTGTTACAACTGTACATTCAGCTAGCGACAATTCTATACCCAAATGTGGATTTAACCCGAAACTTAAGCCCTACTGGACTGCTGAAGTCCAAGCCGCTCATAAACATGAAAGGGCGATGCGTCGTATTTGGTTACATGAAGGCAGGCCAAGAGGAATGATCTATGAATCCTATATAATATAGAGGATACAAAAAGGTTAAAAACGATTTCCGAAATGTTCAGCGATATGCAGCCGAAAATTTTCTTCTAAAATCAATTGATGATATTAAATAAGCTTAAATAATACTTTCATGAAACTAATATTACACACTTAGAACATGGTCAGAACTCTCCACTGACAAAATTCTGTGAGTTGTGCCCAGTACTTCAGCTTGAGTGAAAAAGTGATGTGTTAACCCAGTGTCCCCCTCCCCTGATGTCAAATGATCCTACAATGCCAGCACAAACAACCAAGTTATATGATGAATAGGCTAAGGAATAGCTTGAAGGTCACACTGAGACCTTGATCTTGAATTTGCATGTTACATGTACATGTTGGATAGTCCATGTACGTAATAACCTGGACCATGTTTATTGGGCAAAAAATTGTAAAATTATCTTTTAAAACCCCAAAATTATCAACAAAGTGAGGATTAAAAACAACTTTGCTCCAAAGTAACATTATGACTTCGATTTTCAAGGTAGCAATCTCAATGTTACAGGTGACAATATACAATTGTTGCCTACTGGTGAGGTTGATAAATCTTCATGTCAACTGAAACCAAAAGTCATCAAATGTTATTAAATGACATTTTCAGGCTTTCAAGCTACTTTTTGCAAAAAATAAGGGGTTTTTTTTAGGGCTAAATTCTCAAAAAATAAGGGCTAATTTTAGGAATTTTTAGGGGTTTTTAAACAAAAATAAGGGATAAAATTTTCTATTTTCTAATGATTTAAGACTGAAAAATTAGATTTACTCAGCATTTTGGGCACAGAACAATAGTATAAAAGTTAATTACCAATTCAGAAGACCATTTGAATGACCATCAAATATAGTCTCCTGGGTGGCAAATGCATATTTCTGAAAGTATACTAAAGCTAGCTTCATTTAACTTTAATCTATTTTATATTTATTTTTTATTTTTATTTTTGAAATTTTGAAAATAAAAAAAATTAGGATTTTAACCAAAAAAGTAGGGCTTTTTTAGGATTTTACAGCTTTAATTAGGAATTTAAGGGCTGTTTGTAAAAAATAAGGAAAATTAGGAAAATAAGGGCCCTCTTGAAAGCCTGTTTTGTCCTATTTCCCATCATTTCAATCATAAATCCTCAAGTCAACTGAAATTAAAGGTCATCAATTCTCAAATGACATTTTACCCCTAATGCATCATTTCTATAAACATGATAAACAATCAGGAAATGAAATTTCACCTTTAATATCACATTTATTCTTTGAACCTGCAGCCACCTCCAATAGAAATGACAACATTGACAGGAAATTTCTTCGAAATTCTATTACGGTAACTTTAATGACATTTTATACACAAAATACCTCGTTTTAAACATTTTAAAAATATATTAAATTTTTCTTATTGATATATGTAAGACTTTTCTGATTGGCTGATAAAATTATACTATCTAAAAAAAAGCACAAGCATATTTCATTTTGTTGGATTTCCCCTGATCTATTTATTTCTACCTCGCATACAAAATTGTGCATAATGTTCAGTCAAAAGAAGCCATGTTTAACCAACAGAAATAAAGAATTGTTTAAATAATTTAATAAAACTAGGTTGCTACCTATGACTATGTTAACCAAGTTTACAAAAGCACAACATTTAATTATATAAGTCTTGTGGAAAACCAAATATCCTACAGACATGGGGAAAAAATCCCTTTTTTGATTTAATAATTATGGAATACCCTGATTAATGGCCATATTGTATCATATACTGCACTAAACACAAACATGTGGATACTTTGATGGGGACTGTGTAGTGATAACTCGGTAATTCTTTAAATTTGGCACACTATTGCATAACCATAATTTGTTCCATGCGTAAAAGAGCACCATATTTCAAAGGGTTATTTTAATTGTAAACATGTAAATGTACATGCAAATTCTCAGACAGTTATTATACCTATGTGCAGATTTTAGTGAGAAAACACATGTATTACTCATTACATCTATTTAATCCTATAAGTGGTTTCTATACTAAAGGATAATAATTAAGAAATAATTCTTTGGGGCATGAATATATACTGATTTTACCAAAGGTTGGCCCTTAATGCCAAATATTTTACATGTAAGCATAAAGGGCCAACCCAAAATCAGTATATACATGTACTAGTATAATGTGACCCAAAGCCCAATTTTGATTCTATACTAACTTTTATCAACAACATAACCTACGAGTTGCAGGACATGTCAGCTTTTTAGGACACAAAATTGACTGTGACGTCGCTAAGATACATGAAAAATTGTTACGACTTCACCATGAAGATTGTTGTTGCTGGTTTAGTACGTTGACTAGGAGTATACGACTCGTTTTACCACATACAGCGAAGAACTCGAAACGTTTTAGGCACCTCATATTAGAATGGATATTATTCTTGTGGAAAAACAAATACGTGTATCCACCCTAGATAAACAAGAAATATTCTGTATGCAAAATAAAAATTTGCAACAGCCTTGAAAAGAAACTTTGTACTTATTCAACTACTTATCTTTAATTGATCATATAATTCTTACATCAAAAATGTGTTTAAATAATGTAATATCATATATAGGGGAGATAAACCAAACACAAAAAGTCACAAAAAGACAGAACAACAAATTACCAGAAAAAAACATAAAGGGTCACCTTTATTGTTCCAGTTAAGGTCCAACAGGGCAGCCAAACTATGGAATGAACTCACAAATGACCTGAGGGGAGATACAAGTTTAAATCAATTAAAGGGTTTAATTATTAGGTGAGAGGGGGTGGCTTGTAATTGTTCTTTTTGTTGTTAGATATAGTTTTTGCCCCCCCCCCCCCATGCTTTTTATATCCATAATTACACACAGTTTTTTTAACTGTGCTTTTCATGTTTCGATGCATGCTATCTTATGGTGCTTTCTTGCTTACATGTATGTCATGTAAGCTTGTTTTATATGCTTGTCTATTTTACCTGTGCTTTTTATTTTTGTAATGTCCTATAGATATCTCTTATGTCTCCATGCTTTTATGTACTGCATTTTATTTTTATATGTTTTTACCTTTGCTTTTGATGTATGCAATGTGTGCTTGCTGTGTTACCTGTGCTTTTGATGTATGCAATGTGTGCTTGCTGTGTTACCTGTGCTTTTGATGTATGCAATGTGTGCTTGCCCTTTTTGTTGTGTTCTCATATGTCTAAATGGAAGTTTAAATGCTCATCAGAACTTATGTTTTATGGATATAAACTGTTATCAGTCTTATTTTCTCGTGACGGTAAATTTTTCAAATTTAGCCCAACTTCAAATAGCACGTAATCAATGTTAGCCTTGTTATTTTAATAACAAAAATGTATGAATGTGAAGATCAGACCTTTATCTGTCTAATTATATCGATTTTATGACAAATTAGTACGACTGGGTACTCTATTCAAGCGTTTGAAGTGGAGTCGTTTAGCAAAAAATGGCCGACTGAATTTTTATGTGTCAAAGGATGAGGTAGAGTTTTGGCAAGGCCAGTACCTAGAGTGTCAGGAGCAGATGGAAGCCTTTTTGAACCAGAGGAAAGTTGTCACCTTTCATGATGGTAGGTATACCGACGTTATTCGAGAGGTCTACATGGAGCTTATGTGTATGAGAGTTGGAGCCAAGAATGTTCCTAAGATCATCAAGACCGTTATGGAGAAGATGACTGGTATGACCCCACAACGACTGCCTGGATCAACGTTCGCCAAGTATTTGCTGCTGGAGGCTAGGAGTGTAGCTCTTGCTCACCTGAAGGAATAGTACACTCGTCAGAAGGTAATTTAACTGTAGGTCCTGATGGTACAACTAAGTTTGGCCATCATTATGGGGCAATTTCACTTTCTTTTTCCGGCAAGACCTTGTGTATGGGGCTGCGTGATATGGCATGTGGAGATGCAGCAGCATACCAGACGTTGCTTGAGGGCATCATAGCTGAGATGACTGGAGATGACAACAACCAGGTAAGACAGATAGCAGTGAAGATCAAGAATACAGTAAGTGACCAGGCCAGTGTGAACAAGAAGTTCGTAACCTTGTTGTCGGAGTGGAGAGAGAAAGCTTTACCACACGTAGTTGAGAACTGGGACACACTTACACAAGTACAGAAGGAGAGGTATGTAAATATTAATTATTTTTTTTGTGGTCTTCATTTTTTAGTAGGTCTGTCGGAGCAGGCAAACAAGACTCTTGCTTTATGGGAGAGTCTTGTTCACTCTGGTGAGAAGGTCGGAGCCCCTACACTACCAGGAGGATACAGTAAGCCAGGTGAATCCGGTACAACACGGTTAGTGAGGACAGTTTGTAAGGCAGTACAGGACAGAGGTTGTGAGAAGGCAGGTAAACCAGTCGAGTTCCAAGATTTTTTACAGACCCATGGACAGGTAAAGGAAGTTCCCCTTGCTTCCTTCAAAGGTAACAGATTTAACATTTTATTTCATAATGCTGCAGTTTATTATCTGCTTAATGATCTTCTATCTTTTGCAGAGGGTCATAAAACAGATCATAAGCTCTTTGCAGCAGTTAATGCGGATCTGAATGTTTTATCTTTTCAAGCAGGAGCTAGAGCACTTGGCATTATATCAAAGATGGTGACAGGGCCTATGTGGAGATTCATGGAGAAGAATGGACACGTGAGTGAGTTGACCCCAGTATACCAGCAACTGTATGATGCTTTCAAGAGATTGTCAGATGATGCATCTACACTGATGAAAGAAGAGGAATACATTTTTGATGAGGAGATGGTTCAAAAGGATAATCTGTATGAGTGGTTGGTAAGTCCTTCTCTACACTTAGACAACCTTACATGCCAGATTTTAGAGCTTCTGTTTTCATCTTTTGAGGTTGTGTGTAGTAGACAGCTGAAAGATCACATTGAGGGAGGTAAGTATGCAGCAGGATGGTCACCCGAGCTTCTGGTAGAGTCAGCTTCAGTTCCCAGGACAAATGTTGGACCAGAGAGGATTTTCTCCCAGTTAGACAGCCTCATCAGAGTTATGCCCAGAGCCACCACCAACGCCATGGAGGGGATTACCATGTGGACACAGAACTATACAGCCAGCTGGTTAGGAAGTTTAGATGCTGCACATCGTGAACAGGTATATTTTAATTTATGTAATGTTACGAAATTGTTGGAAAATTAAACATCTTGATAGTACTTATTTCTTACAATAGTTTAAAAAAAGTTTTTTTTTCTCAATTGTAAATTATCAAATCATTTTGCCTCTGCAAGATTGATAAAATTAAAATCTAGGCCAAGCACAATAGTAGAAATAACAATGAAAAATATTTCAAAGACATCAAACAGACGGAATTTACACTTTTCAAATTTTTCCCGAGATGTGAGAAATTTCATAATCAACAATGATTTTTCTCTAAGGAATGAAGTAACACACAAAAAATAACATGCTGAACAGTTTTGTAATGATACTGTCTTAATTTTATACAAAACAATTCATAACTGGTTAAATCCAGAAAAAAATATATGTATGTAACTCAGTATAGTATTACAAGAATAAATACATTAAACTGTAATAAATCAGTTGCTTTAAATTATCTGCAACTGTTTTTTTTTTTTACAAAGGTACTGAGAGATGCCAGAGAGGACTCCAGAGAACAACGCCAGATGTACGTGGAGAGGTTAGCCGCCATTCGTCAACAGCGCCAAGAAGCACTGGCCATGAAGAGGGAGAAGAAAGAGGCCAAGGAACAGCATGATCGGGCCAAGAAGGAGGAGCTGACCCAGAAGCTACAGGAAGTAGGAGGTTTGTGGAAGACACCGGCTGAGGTTGACAGTTTAGGCGATATGTACTGGGGACACCAAACATAGGTAAGATTTTGAATGTTATGGCCGGAGGTAAGTACCTGAGTGCTGAGAAACTGACCGCTAACCTGAAGTGTGCCCTTCGCCAGGCCGATGAGAGAAAAGAAAGCCAAGCAATTCACAAGGTAAGTGGTATAGCTAACCCACTTTCTAGTTTATGCCTTCAGGCAGAGAAGGAGAATTTCCAGAGGCTTGCAGCAGAGGAAAGACAGAAGCTCACAGAGGCACCAAAACGACACAAGACACAAGGTGGGTCATCAAGTAAGTCAGTTCCAAACACACCAGATCCAGAGGACCTGATTGGTAAGCGAGTTCAGCACCTGATCGAAGAACCAGATGGATCCAGCAAATGGTATTATGGTATAGTTACGGGGCTCAAGGTAAGGCGAAGTAAGTATATGTATTCTTTAGTATATGACGGTGAGACAGAGACGTACAGCTTCCCTCTGCTTGATGACATGGAGAGCGGCGATTTGAGGATTGTGCCCCTGGATCCAGCTTTTATTGTAGGGAGACGGGTAGATCATAGGTTTCGTCGAGAGGCTGATGGTGAGGAGTTTTGGTATACTGGGACTATCACTGGACATGATGCCGCAACTGGATTGTCAACCATAGCCTATGACTATGAGGATGGTGATGATGATGATGATGATGACGTGGATGATAGCAACATTTTTGAGGAGCCCATATTCTGTGTTAGCGCTAATAGGTCGCCACAGTCGCCAATGAGAATTAAACTTTAATGTGGCGAAGTGTTATTCATTCTCGTTCGCCACGTTGGCGAAGTGAAAGCGAAAGTAAAATGTTGACTGTCGAAATCTAAAATAAATCTTTGAGATAAAGTTCGGAGCGGTAACGATATATATCCGGGAAATTTCAATGCGTAATTGTCTATTCCGTAAAAACATTACCCTTGTCCGAATTTGTTTTCGATTTTACTCAATACCGAACTGGTTCCCATTGCAGTAATTGATCTTAATTCCAGTTTAATTTTGTCAAGCATGGCGAAACGCCAGCTTTCAATGCTTTCCTTCTTACGGTTACTCTATTATCATCTGGTTAAATGTTTTCATTTAAAAGTTGAACCTCAGCACTAAATCTAAATTCTTCAAATGAAGAACAGTTGTAAAAGACCTGGTTGTGACCTATGAATGGAATTAATCCCAAATTTTAGTGTTGCTCATCACATATTCCCCCTTTTCTATACAAGTCATTTAAATTTACAGCTTCCATATTTTGCACACACAAATTTTGCTGAAATGTTGTGGCTAACAAATTTCAAATGTGGCTAAGTAAAATTTGGATGTATTAGCCACATTGGCTAATGGAAATTTTGAGGTAGTGCTAACACAGATATTGGAGGATTACCAGAATGGAGATGTTCGAATTTTATTGTAGGATCTTTCTTTCAGCACATATTAATAAATTCCTTTTTTTTTCTCATTTCTTCAGCTGTAATTTTACTTGTATTTCTTTTAGCCTCTAATTAACTTTTTTCCTTTTAGCAGATCATAATCCAGGGGCTTCTTATTTTCAGGTTTAACTATTCAAGAAATAAATTAATGGAGAACCACCGGTTCAATTATTTCTTGAATAGTTTATACTAATTTTTTTTTTTTTTTGTAGATTGGCTGCAGCAAAACGTTTTGAACGCAGCAAAAGTTTATACGTTTAATACATTAAACTGTTATTCTACACAATTATTATTAAAAAAAAAAAGTAGATATACCAATTTATCTTTTAACAATGTTCCAAAGGACCAAAAATTCATGTTTGGCATCAAGCGTTCCTGATGACGGTTAATCCAGAAAACCGTTTTGTGGCAGCCAATATAAGTATAAAATAATGACTGTTTTCCTTTATGCGTTAAGTGTATCAGAAATAAGAAGCTGGACAGATGTTTAAAAGTTATTGATACATGCTCCATTATGCAAATATTTTTCTACAATGAGAAATCTGTTCTTTTGTAGATGCTGGTCTTGAAACAGCTCTGACCTGAAAGTGAAAACTACAGAAAATTTTATTACATACCATTAAAAAATGAAATCCTTTATGTTTATTGTTAAATATAAGTTTGAAGCATAATATTTCAGGCGGCCATATTTGCTACGACTCCACAAGTAAAGTTGTTGAGGAAAAAATTGGGTCAAATATTGGTGATTGTTAAACATTTCTGCACATCTGTTTTGATATTCTGAAAATAATTTTTGTAGAAAACATGAAAATGTTACATGTGTCTTTCAACCAACAACTCCATTATACGAAGATTTTTCTACTAAAGCGGTCATTTAAAAAATATTATAAAAATTTGTGTCAAATAAATTTAGGTACAGGCCTGGCATAAAGCCATCTAGATTGAAATACAAGTAGCAGAATCTATTAAAATCATACTCATGTGAAAGCTGAGGTTTCCAGCTTTCAAATGATACCAAACATGTACAAGTTTATTACATTTTCAGTTCATATTTGCTGAAAATCAGCGAAATTTGCGTAAATTCCGCCATTTTTTAAACAGTTTTAAAATGTGTAAATTTAATCAGTTTTTTAACTTAAATTTAAATAATTATTGGTAAAATAATACAAGTATCCTTTAAAAATGTGGTCCAACATGTACTTCGAAAGAAACAGTCATTTTTAATTGTCCTAAATTTACTTATAAATAAATATTCAACTTTTTTTCCTAAATTATGGCATTTTTTAAGCTTAAAAAACCACAAAATTTAGCCTCAAATTCTGAATTTTTTCCACAAAAAAATGTTTTACAGCCTAAAAAGATTGTTTTTTATGTAACAATTCCTATTCTTAGTATAAAACAAGCAATGAAAAAAATTAGGGATTTTTTTTATATTTTTCATGTACAGAAATGTCCTTTTTTGATGAAAAATTGAAAGTAAAAAATCTGAGGCCTGCCGACATGATTTCATTTCATCACATTTTTTTTTTTATAAATAAAAGCACCACATGTGCATCTAATTATTTACTGAGTCTTTTGGTTTGCAAACAACTGCAAAATTTTAGACCTGTATCTGCTATCATTAAAAAGATATGTAGGTCTGAACATAGCCATCTATTCAATGGTACCATTGACACATAGAAAAAAAAGACTAAGTCCAATTGAATTTTTCGCAGACTTTGAGGAGTCATTTCTTACTTATTATATAAGATGGGACATACTTTAATGGCTCAAATAGAAGCACACAAGGCACTCTTTGAATAAAAAAGTGACATTTTATAAGTCTAAATCTGCATTAAGCAATTATTGGGCTTCAAAATATGCCCAAAATATGACATTTGAGCCTGCGCAAGAAAAACGTCCAAATTTTGGAACTTAAAACAGACATAACTTTTGAACCCCTGGTCCGATTTTAAAGATTTTTGCACCAATGATTTTCTTTTTTTGAGCTCTTTCAAATGAACCTAAATTTAAATATATTTCTGATACTTCAAATTTTGACTGTCCTCCCTACTTATGTACATACTTGATACATGACCAACTATTTATAACTTTTTCTGAGTTTGAAAGGGACAGACCATTAAGGAGGTTCATATTTATGAGTAAATGCATGACGTTGTTAAAAATAATCTTTGCCGTCAAAATGATGCAGTTGCATCATGCACACTGTCACTCTGACATTGAAAACACTTGGGTTACGGGAGACAAAATATTGAAAGCGATTTTATAACGAAGAAAAAATATGCATATAAACTATTAAGACAAATAGAAAATAAATACAATTCTTTGTCGTTGTTGGTATCACAGAATATGCTGGCTTGAACTGGCTGAAAGAGGTTATGCAAATGTTCAAGAAGGTTAGTGCTATTTTCCACCTGCTAGGACGAGGTGCATATCTGAACGGATCGGGCACAGAGTCATAATACCGACGTATTGGATATGAAATAAATTCGGGTTCATTATTCTTCTTCTTCTTCTTCTGTTTGTATTTTCCTCCACTACTGGAGCACCAAGAATCAGTTGAATCTTGTAGTATAATCCTACTGGGTTAGTGAATGAATTAACACATTTACCGTTTATATTACACTATATCAATAAATATATACAGTTCCTCCTTATATTGCGTTTCAAACGGTATTTAATGTCAAAAATCTGTGAAATCATAAGATAACCATCATGTAATCATCTCAATACATCTATATACAGACCAACAGAAGTCATATTATACCATAACTGTTATGATCAACTATCCTTAATTAAGTCTATTTAGCAACTATTTCATTTAGCAGAGTAAGACGTTTAATATACATCTGATGACATAATTCTGTAGTTATTCTAGTTATTAATAATATCTGGTTTTCACTAAGATGTTTATTGAAGACTGAGCAGTCTAATACTAATTGAAGAACAGAGTCCTGTGTATTAAATAGTTCCATATACTTGGATTTACCAACTTCTTCCTGAATTCTTTCAAAGTATCTTTTTCTTATTGTGAACAGGGCAGAGCATCTCATAATGATATGTTTCAGGTCTTCATTATCAACTCCACATAATAGACATGTAGCATCCCAGCAAACACATGACGTAAATCTAACGTTGGTTATAAGTTGTGAGAATGTTGGACCTGACGTTACTTATCTACAACGAAAATGCAACGTTGTTGTTACGTCTTTAATTCGTAAGGTAATTAAGCACGTTTAACTGACGTTATTAAAACGTTGTCAAAAATAGCAACATTAGTATAACATTGTGTAGACGTTGTTAAATCACGTAAAACATAACGTTAATTCAACGTGTTTTTTACGTTACAAAAAACTTAGCGAACATATTTGCAACGTCCTTGTAACGTTTATTAGTGTTCGACTTATTAAGAACCCATATACGATTTTTTGAAAAAATAGTGTGTTGGGTAGATGGAGATTAGATATAAATATTTTACAGTTTAACACGTATGTTTTAAAATAAAGAATATAGTTTACCAATATTTTAAAACAAATCATATTAAACTATTTTTCTTTTTGTTTAAAAATCTTTCCTGGATTGAAGAGGGTGGGAGGGTTTGACATAATAGATTCTTTACATTTTAAAATGAATTTCCACAAGAATTTAATTAGCATGTTCCTCCTCAATCTGTTTTACTTTTTTTCAAATTATGTCTCTTATAAGGGTTTTTTATTAACTGGCGATTTACGGGGGTGGGGGATTGCAACATAGATACTTTACATTGTATCAAATTTTATAAATTTCTACCAGAATTTAATTAATATTTCCCGGTCAGTTTTGTTCGCTTTATTTCTCTGTATATCTCTTACAGTGGTTTTTTGTTCTTGCCGATCGAATGTAAATAGCAGGGGTCATGAAATTACACAAGGGTTGTAAAACCACACGTGCACGCGTAATTTGATGTCTTGTGAGTGTTTGCTATTGAAACAAAGAAAACTGGGTCATTCGCCACATGTAAAGAAAAGACAAAGCTCAAAAGTAAGTACTATAATATACAAGATACAATATACAAAATTCATAAGAAAACGTTTAACTTATTTTTGATATGTAATAATTCTTCTTTTAATTCTTTAAGAGCGAATTTGAATATTGTATAAATGTTTCGTTGCGACATTCGCACAATTTTCCTCAAAATCACGTTCGAATATCGTTTAATTGAAAACAAGAATGAAAAGGAATGCGTGTATAAAATGCAGTTATATTTGAGACCTAGTCATGTCATAAATGTCAGAGGAAAGCACACACTCTCTGCTCACTCTGTAGATGTTATATCTCGACGACAGGTTAGTGTGCGGAAGCGCTCCTACCCATGTGGGGTACTGGAGTAGGTCAACGTTACATCGGAGCAGCCCGGCCGCTAGTAGAACATATGCTGCCGAGTTCTTCGACTAGGTATCCCGAAGGCTGGGCTTCGACAAACCCACCATGGTGGAGTCCGTGGACTACTAACAACTAACAACCGTCCGACCGTGGGTATTTATTTATCAGTGTAGGACGTTAAAACCTCCCCAACAAGAAGAAGAAGACCTATTCATTTGGGTCTTAGAATGTATTTATAATTGATCTTATTTCGTGAAATATTTCCTTAACGCATTTCAGCCACGTTATTTCAGCCAGTCGACATTTTCTTATGTGCATTTGGACCCCAAACTGAAATATTTGGTAAACATGGCTTATACAGGAAATAATCCGGTTTCTATTATTCTTCTCACATATTTCAGTAGGATTAAGATTATATGTATAGTTAAATCATTTATTGTTTTTTTATCGTACAGCTTAAGCTCCTTACTGCTCTGGGAGGTAGCTCTGGTTGGGACTACGTATGGCGAATGATGAAGACAATTGGCAGCAATGCATTATGGTATGACTACGGTTTAAGAGGGAAAACGGAAAGCTCCATTACTGATTCTTTCTGTATGTTGTCAGATGATGATACGTAAGTTATTTTCTAAATCATTGAATTATAATTAATAATAAATCCACAACACAGGATTGTTACGTGTTACATGATACATGCTTATTTGAAAGGAAGAGCAAAAATGTTTTTGTCAACACTTTTAAATAATTATTACTTGGACCAATCTGAAATTGTAAACCATCATCAATCTTTGCAAATGACCAATTTATCGAAGTGCAACTACTGTTAACCAGATGAAAAAAAAAATACCGAAAGATTTATTAATTTTCTTCTTCTTCAGGGGCATACAGAAAAAATCATCCGTCAGCCACAGAAATGGATGCGGAGGAGATTATAACGGAATTCCTAAAACATGCCCCTAATATACAAGGGGATCCAGATATAAGGTAAGTTTAATAATTGCTAACTTAGGGAAAACCAAATTATACTGTATTCAGAACACAGATTGTCTGAAAACATTTTCAGATTTATGTTAGTTTTTATTTAAATTGTGGTTGACGCAACTTTCAGCAATTTTTTAGCTGTATCATTACGTCCAGGCTTTTTGCGGGAGGAATACCCGGTAAAAAACCCGAACAACCCTCACGCGGTGAATAGATGACTAACTACCATAACCACGCGGCCACCGACGCCCTCGTTTCAAAACATTAGCGTACAGAGACACGCTGATATAAAAACTTCTATCCTGGGACCAAATTCATGAAATGACAGTATATTTTAAACATATTGTGTAGAACTTTACACACACTTCAAACTTGTTACTGCTACCGTGTCGTATAAAGAATGCTAATGTACTCCATAAAATAATAATAATGTAATAGATGGTTAAAAAGAGTCTATCAGATAAAGAAATTATATTGCTTTAATTCTTAAGAAAAATATGGGAAGATGCAAGACATTTTATTTATTTATTTATTTATTTATTTATTTATTTATTTATTTATTTATTTATTTATTTATTTATTTATTTATTTATTTATTTATTTATTTATTTATTTATTTATTTTTAGGTACCAGAATCCAGACAGCAACCAGTTGTAACTGTATTGCAGAAGTCTGCAAAAACTGTTAAAAAGTTAATGTATTGATTGTATATTACAAAATCCTAAGATCCCGATGTCATATGGATCTGTGTTGTGAATAAACTGCTTTTGTATTTTTTGCTCTGTCTACAACACGTATTTTTGTGTATTGACTGTAAGTGAATGTTGAACATGTTTTAATATTGCCTTTGTGTGTTTTAATTAATGTAGCTGTATTTGTGTCTGTATGTATTAATGTCTTAAACCAACTACTGTTTATATTTTCTGTGTGTCCTCTGGTACAACTGTGTGTCAGAGGCTTAATTAACAATAAAAAATAGGAAACTAATATATTTTTCTATTTTAATTATACAAGTAATTTGCATCGTTTTTCCTTTAAAATCGTATTTTGTATTTCACTCTACTATGTATTTTGTGGAGCCTGCAGCAGAGCTTTTCGAGACATAAAGGCAGTTATATGTAGTTTTCTATATGTTCCTTGAATTCTTGAAGTGTTCACCATTTGGTATCTCTTGCATTTCTTTTACGTTGGCCATCAGAGATGTATTGTTGTGGTTAATAAATACGATGCGGTTATGACCATATTTCTTTCGAGGAAAAAAAACAGAACAGTGATTTTCAGGAAGACATTTTTTTTCATATAATGCAACAATTGCTTGTTTCAACTACGTTAGACAAACGTTTGTGGAACGTGTTATGTATTATTTTTAATGTTGTGACAACGTTTACAGAACATCTTCGTCAAAGTCATACGTAGTCTAAATGTCGGGTGTACGTCACAATTTTTTCGTAACGTTTGGTGAAAGTCTGTTTTAAAAACGTCGTAAATTGGTTGCAAAAAACGTTAAGGCGACGTTAAGAAAACCATCCATTTTTTCGTAAAAATAACGTTATATAGTAACGTTACTGCAACCAAAAACATACATTTTAACGACGTTTCTACGACGTAAAATTGTTTGCTGGGATTAGCATGGTTGATGTTAAATGTTTGACGTAACGATTCTGTAATAAAAGTTCCTGTTAACATTCGAACTTTCGTGATTCCTTTTTTGACATCTGATACAGTAGATTTTAATGACTTCCAACAGACATGAGGTTTACCAATTTTAACACTTCCTACATTTACACATTTTAGAGTTGATTTTGTTGATATTTCAAGCTGTAAATTTTTAGTCCATCTTTCCTCTATTGCCAATTTGCAACAATTCTTAAAATCTAGTTTTGTTGGGTACAGCTGTAATATCTCATTTATATCGGGCAGGTTATAGACATGTAAAATTTCCAATATTCTACCAAAGTAACTGTCTAGATTATTACTTTGCAATACTGTTTGTCTTCTTAAGAGATCCAGAATGGTTGAATTATCAGAGGTAAGTATGTTGTATAGAAGACTTAGATGTTTCTTATGAATTTCTGCTTCAATAGGTAGAGCCCCGACCAATGAGTATACAATACAACAGGCTGTCCGTGGTGGAAGCGACTGAAAGCGGCGTAATGTATCTATGTGAAATCTCCTTAGTTGCGTCATATGAGTTTGCTTTAGAGGGAGAATTTCAAGTCCATATAACAATTTAGGTAGTACATATGACTGGTATATTTTATAGGCAACAATTGGATTCACACCATTAGTCCCATGGAGACCTGTGTTTATCAAAGCATATAGGGTTCTTCTTGCCATACTAATTCTATCTTCAATGTTGATTCCTGATTCATTTATTTCTGTTCTAAGAATTCCTAGGTGGATAGTCTGACTAGCGGGAGAGATCTCTGAGTCCCCAAGTTTCCATGATAATATGGACTTTAATGATTTAGATTTGCTGAATGACACTGCTTTAGTCTTTGTAGGATGGATAGAAACTCTGTCTTTTCTAGAGTGACGGTGTAATGTGGATAGCATACTTTGTAATTCCACTGGACAGTCGGACAATAATGCAATGTCATCTGCGCATGTGGGGCAGCCAATGTATATGTTTCCAATTGAGAGACCAAGTTTAGTATTATACAGCTCTTTCAAGAGGTTGTTATTATAGATCTTATAGAGAAGTGGTGACAAAATGCCCCCTTGTCTCACTCCCTGCTGTATTAAGAATTTTTCACTGATACCATTAGACCATTTTACTTTAGATGACATATCACTATACAAATCGCTTATTATTGTCCATAACTTTGGATGAATACCAGTCTCATATAATTTATCAAGTAGAATAACATGATTCACCACGTCAAAAGCTTTTTGGCTATCCACTGTAACCATAAATAACGATACTGACTGCCTTTGAGTTTCTACTTTAGCTTCTGAAACAAGTAGAGCGGCAAGGAGTATAGAAACGCCAGTTGTAAAACCAAATTGCATAGTGCTCTGTTTATAATACGGTTCTATCTTTGGTAGTAGGATGTATTCAAATAGCTTCGTTAAGATTGGGGTCACAGTTATCCCTCTGTAATTATCAAGTTGTGTAGCATCTTTGGCCTTCTTTAGAACTGGTGTGAGTAAGCCAGATTTTAAAATCTCTGGAAATGAACCCCTTTCAAGAATTCTATTGAAGATGTCAGCTAGAGTTGGTATTATTATGTCACCTGCTGCTTTGATCTGCTCTGCACATATTCCAAATTCGTCTGGGACTTTCCCTGTGTGTAAACGAGCTATTCCCTCCTTGATTTCACTTGGAGTAATTGTTTCTATTTGAATATCACAATGACTAAAAGATTTCTTGATCAGTTGATTACGGATGGTGCATAAGGCCAAATAATCTGAATCATATCCCTTTTCTTTAGGAATGGCTAAGTCCTCAAAGTACCTAAGGAAGCATTGTCTCTGATCATTGGTATCATAAATGTCAATATCTTTTACAGTAATACATGTAGTCTGGGCATTGTTAGTGCCCCTGTTTCTTCGAATCAGGCGGTGAAACAACTCAGTCGATGGATTATCCATAATTGCTTTATACAAGTTTTGTCTATCTTGGCATTTTTCTTGCCGGAACTGTCGCCTTAAGTCTCTCTGACTAGAAATCTTTAGGTCTCTCAGAGGACCTAGCGGTTTACCATGTTCAACCCAGTCCTTATGAACTTGATGACACTTTTCAATTAATAATTTAGCACATGGTGAAGCTTTCCATTTTGGTCCTTTAAGCCTGACAATTTTTCTAGGAGTAGATGCTGAAGTGGCTGTCTGAAGACAGTTCATAATCTCCTTGAGCATACTAGAGTCTGACACGTTATCGTCTATACTATTTGTTAGGTTTTGTATGTTATTACTCAGATTTTGTTGGAATATTAAAGTATTCATGTCTTTCCATTGGAATTTCCAGATTGCCTCCTCTTTATTTTTTGTCTTCTGGAAACATTCATTTTCTACTAATAATTTCCCAGAAATTAGCATATGACTTGAGAGATTAGTTGCAAAGTTATCATGAATCCTATATTCTGAGACTAAAGATGTATCATTGCAGATAATGTAATCAATTTGAGAGCTTCCAGGCCCAGAGTGTTGGAAAAAAGTCTTAGCGCTTGATTTTGTATGCTGCAAAAAGTGATCCTTTGCAAATTGTTGGAGTAATACATCATGTTTATTTCCTGGCCTTGGGGCTAATAGCGTTCCATTAAAATCACCAACTATAACTATTTTATTATCATTACTGTATTTATTAATAATACTGTCTATGATGTCAAGACATTCTCCATATTCTATATGTGATTGGTTAGAACTATTATTTGTAGGTAGATATACACATATCAAACAGACACTAGGCTTAGTTTTTAGAAGAATAGGTATTACTCTTTGATTTCCTTCGTCGAGTTTAGTTATTTTACCTGCCAGACTAGAGTTCCACGCAATGCCTACTCCACCTTTTCCCCTTGGAAGGCTATGTCCCTGTATTGGGTCTACACTATCAGAACACCTAATATGACATAATTTTTGTGGAAAAATTCATGCTTTTGACAGTCATACAACCAATGTTTCTTGAATACATATGATATCAAAGCCAGAGTTTATATATTCAGTAAATGCAGAATTAGCCACGATACCTTCGATGTTACATGATGCTATTGTTAGTCCCTGTTGTTTCTTAGCTGTTCTTATATTATCCCTTCTGGTGGCTTCCAGCCTGTCGTTGGTATTTCTAAAAAATGATTTGATCTTTGAATTTCTTCGTTGTTCTTTAAATCTTCCTTCTCGTACTCCTTGTGAGTGGTTGGTCTATTTAGTTGCTCAAGATCACTCTTATGATTTTCCCTATCCTGAATAAATTTGTTGTCATATATATTTTGATTGTCACTATGTGTGTTATTTGAAGTACAAGTCACATGTAACCTCTGTAACATATCACTCCTACTAGGTTGATTTTTTTCCATGTTGGAATTATCTCTTTTGTTAATCTCTGAGTCTTTGTTCTGAACAACTTGGGCCAAACTATTGACAGTAACAGGATGTTGTTGAGTTGGTACTTTTATACTCGGTTGTGCGGCCATCCTTTGTGTAGCATCTATATGTGAATTTACATGTTGAGGTATATGGTGTACATGCATAGGTTGACCCAGATTTAGGTGCTGAGGTTGAGCGCTATTCACATTATCATTAGCTGATGGAAATTGCTTCTGATGATTATGGAACCTAGGAGGTGGTGGAGGTTGAGGTCGCATCTGTGACTGATGTTGGTATTGCATTTGGTTATAGGCTGGCATACTAACAATTGGTGGATATGGAGGTCGGTAGTTTATTGGGTATGGCCTCGGTGCAAAGGTAAACGCTGGAGTGGGAGCGTTATGTAAGAACATATGATTTTGTTGCCACATTAGTTGTTGGTAATTTAATTGCTGTACTTGTAACTGTGTCATTATTTGTGCTTGCTGTACCTGGAACAGACTGAGATTCTGGGTCATCTGCATTTCCATAACTTTCATTCTATGGTCTAACAACCTCATTTCTGTATCCATATTTGAGTACTGTGTATTTGGGTGACTGTCTCTTATATTATTCCCATTAATACTGTCTTTGTTAAGGCTTTCTGATTTTCTATATAACTCCACAGTTGACCTCAATGTCTCAAGTTCAGATTCTAGCTGTCCAATATATTCCCTCTCAATGCAGTTGTCACTATTTCTGTGATTGTGTTTAACTGGCTGTTTTCTACTTTTAGGTTTCGCATTGGAACTATTATCGATGTTGTAGTGCTTCAAGTTTCCTGATTGTTTATGTTTACTTGGGCTAGACCCCTCATATATAGTTTTCACGTGTGTCCCTTCTTCGTTCTGGACCAGTGACCTGACATTGCTAATAGAGTCTGTATTGTTAAATGATGATACCGGCTCATTAGTTTCTATTGTGCTCAGTTCTTTGTTTTCCATCTCCGAGATTGATGTTGCAAATAGTAGTCTGTCGTTACAAATTGAGCAAACAAATTCTTTGTCGTCCATTGATTTAGGGTCGACTATATTTGAGCAATGGAAATGTATCCACTCTTGACAGTTTCCGCATTCTATTGTATCAGTTCCTGCTGAGAGGTTACATATAGGGCAGATAAATGATATTTCTGTTGTGATATCTTCACTTTCCTCCTGATTATCATTTATGTGTATATTCTCCTGTATGTTTATACTAGGTGTTAGGTTGACTATGTTGCTAGAAATCTTAGTCGAAGGAAGTGCTAATTTGTTGCTATTATTTGTGCTAGTGCCTGTGTTATCATTCTCCCTCATTAATGTTTCACATGCTTCTATGTTATTAATGGTTTGGAAAATCCCTCTATTAATGATAGATAAATCTTGACAGTGTAGCGTCAATGCTGTGCAGATATCTTTGTACATGTCTGAAACAAATAGATCTACTCTGTTCCCATTTATGACTATCTTTGAGGAGGTGTGGTATAAATTGATAACAAATTTGAGAGTTCTCCCTATCGAACCATCTTTCAGTTGATTGTAAACTTTGATCGACGTGTCCACTTTGACATTTTGATTATCAATTCCTTCTGTTGTCTTCACTTTAAATACCTTACTCTTTAAAAGTAGGTCAATTAATGTTACTTTTGTAAGTTCATAAGCAGCTGTACTCATTTCTAATACTAAGTTGTTAGCTTTCCATTCTGCAGTTATATGCTGTTTTGTACAACTGTCTTTTTTCTTATCGATGGCCTTGCTTTGAATGAGGCTATAGGTGCGTGCAGACTGAGTGTGGGGTAAGGCACTTGTAGAACTTGCTCTACGTGTTAGTGTTCTAGTCACAATATTATTTGAGGATGCCATGCTGTTTATGTATAGCTATATCACTCGCTAATCAGTATACAGGTGTATGAGATGACCACATGAGGACTTGGGGGACGCTAATTCATTGCTAATGTTTGTTATAAATTTGTGACGTCTTAGGGTCGTTTGTTTTACTTTAAAGGATAAGTTAAAAGTCACTTGGAAGTATTGTAGACGTCTATATATCATACACAATCACAAAAGTCAGGATAAAAAGTTAATAAAGTCTAAAATCTAAAAAGCCGCCATCTTGGATTATTAAAAATCACTGCAATTTGAGAAGAATTTTGATAAAATACGCACTCAGGAGTTGAGTAAAATTGTTTCTAAGAGTTAAAACGCTTAAAAGGTAAAACACTGAGTCTAAAAACACAAGTGGACTGGTGAAAGATATCTATAAAACACTAAAAGTTCTGTGCAGTTAAAAATCGGTGCTGTGTTGTGCTGTGCTGTGCTGTGGAATATCATGCCGGATAGTAATGTACCTGCTCTAAAGAACAGATAACTCTGCAGATGGGAGATAAATCTTGTTTACCGCAAGTAGGGAATAGAAAAAAGGGGGTCTAGGTGCACGAGTGGTTAAGGTAGTTCATAGTTTAGTATGGATCACGTGCCGGTTAAAAGTGAGGTTAAGGAAATAATACTCACTGCCGGCATGTTGTACTATACTCGTCTAAAAAACAAGTATTACTATTTGTTCTAAATGTCTGTAATGTGTTTAACACGTATAGATTATTACATGTCGAATTCCATATATATATATATATATACATATTTATGCCATATTTACATGTGATTTTAAAGAACGTACAATAATATTATTTGATTCATTTTTAATAATATTAAGATTTATATATGAGGTTGTGCGCTCGTCTTTTTGTTGCCTTTCTCTTTCATTTCTTTTCGCATAGCAGCAGATTTTTTTTTCATGTCAGAAATGTCAATGTCTTCTAAAATATAGAGTTCGCATATGATAGCAAGCCATCGCTTGATTTTGCCAATATTTTATTCAGTTTTCCATTTGGTGTAAACATTATGGGATCAACGAAAGGGGACTTTTTGCAGTCCGGACCATTACAGAAAATTGTAAAATTACAAAAAATTGTAATATAACAAGAAACTGTAACTTTACAGTTTCTTGTAAAATTTACGCTGAGTAGCAGTTGCCTCCCGTGTAATACAGTCAAATTTTTCTGAGGGGTGACAACTCTGTTCTTGATATGGTCACTGATAGTAAGAAAGTTATTATTTCACGACTCCTCCAACTATTTTATTTATTTATAGTTTCATGTCTTGCCCTTTAAACATTTACAAATAAAACATTCGATTATTATCGTTGAGTAAATCGCACGGGGGGCAATCCCATGAAAACACATGGAACCTTAACAATTACAAAGTTATTTTGGTCGCTTATCGGACTTAACATTGTGTGCATTTGTCTGTTCTTTGAAATCCGCATGATCCTCCCGGTATCTATGCTTTTGCAAAATCCGGGGTCTCACCCACCACACCCCCGCATGAATCCTCCCTGACAACGGTATACAATGATTTAAAGTGTTCAATCAACATAAGACTTGTAAATTTTAAATAGTTAAAGAATTTGATTTTGATTATTTGTGTAAATTATTAGTACTCGTAATACACTAATTGGAAGTGTGCGGTTTTGACAACTTAATATATTTTAATGCATTGTTAGGCAGAGGCGTAGCTACGTAATACCAGAGTAGGCACGTGCCTACACTCAGATTCGGCTTTTTTTCATCAATCGTATTTTTAAAATGTTGTAAATATAAAATTTCCTCTTCAAGAAAGACTTTAACATCACAATTTCATATTAATTTTTACAACACAATCAATGCCTTACTGCAGGAGCTTCCGGGGGGTTTCGCCCCCTGGACTCTTCACTGGACCTGCTGGGGGCCGCCCAAGGCCCTCAGACCCCTCTCCGAAAGGGTGTGTGCCTATACTCTTTAATTTTTCTAGCTAAGACCCTTTTAGGGTATAACAATAAACGGTGAGCCGTGGGATCGCGATAATTAACAGGTTCAACCCTGCCACATAATTTGTTATGTGATTGTTCTAAGCCAGTGGTTTATGTCGACGTTTTTTCTCCTTTGCTTTTTATGAATTTATGTGATTTTTAATATTTCCATGTTTTTGAGTGAATTTTGTTGATTTGTTGTCTCCCTTTCTTATATAAGGGACCGGTCAATATTTATCTCCAGGGGGGGGGAGGCCGGCAAAAAAGTAGGGGGTCATCAAAATTTAGCTGACTATTAGAGGGTGGGTCGTCATTATTTAGCTGACTATTAGAGGGAGTGTCGTCACTATTTTTTTAGTAATTCAACCGGGGGGGGGGGTCATGAAAAAGTCAACTTAACCATTGTGGTATGACATAGGGATAAATTTATTATTCTGTATGTATACATTTCAAGGCAAACAACAAAGGCATCCTAGAGGGGGGGTCAGATTTTTTATGGCACTTCTAAGAGGGGGGGTCAGTGATTTTAACAAATATAAAAATGGGGGTCAGTAATATTTTATCATTTATAAATTACAATTTGCCGCCCCCCCCCCCCCCCCCCCTGGAGATAAATAATGACCGGTCCCTAAATAACTTATTTTATCATTTGCTTGTGATTTCATTATTAATTTCCGGTGCTTATATGTTGTTCTCCTTTTTCCGGTGAAGTTACTCTAGAAGCATTCTTTATGTTATTTGTTTATTTTAACGAGGATTCACTCAACTTTCAGCTATTTGTCAGCTACATTATGGAGTTCAATTGTTTCATTGGGGGAGGAAGCCAAAATACCAGATGTAAACCCAGATGTTTTTGCCAGGAAAACATGCAAAATTGTCAATTAAGGTTACAGTCGAGCATACCATACCAAAAGTCAGGCTCGAATATACCTTTAAATTGAAAGTATTATTTACAAATTATACATAAGCTTGCTTAAAATAATAAAAGTCTTAAAAAACATATAGTGGCCGAGTGTTTTGCAATAACTGATAACTTAAACGAAATGTTAAAAAGCGAAGATCCCAGTGACTTTAAAAAGGATAAATAGGACCGCTACTGAATGCAAGGACAGTATATACTAATAGATAGTATATAGACTGTCCCTGCTGAATGTAATCATTTAAAGTTATTGTTGTTTGTTATAATGTTGCTCCTGTGATATTATTTAAGTAAAAATAATTACGTAAATAAATAAAATAACAAAATATTTCTTGGAATTTTATAATAAAGAGTATTATCGGCCAATCTTATCAATGCTTATTGGACTGAAATTTATTATATATCTTTTGTAATCGCGAAAGACATTCAGAGTAAGAACGACCTTTGTCACCCATTATGTTTCTAACCTTGGGACGTATTTCGGCATATGACATGGACAACACAATACTATTGTATCAATCTAAAAGAGGAAGAAATAGACAAAAATATGTAAGACTATTTAGAAACGTAGATGGCATGTACAACTAATTCTAAATAGGTTTAAAATAAACAGAACATGGATTTTTTCTTCACACGTAAGACTTATAAAAAATCCCAGAGAGAATTATTGTAAATAGGGGCAAATAATGTATTACGAAATCTCGTAAATCTAGAGTATTAACTAAATTAATAAAAACCTTTATACACTGTAAGACATCATTTTAATTAAAATTCTCGAGATATCCTGTAAATTTGTCCTGACTTTTCAGACAAACACAGACACACAACTTACAACATGTTACAACTTTAATAGATATATATCTAATCTAATAGTTAACCAATATTAATCATCATTCTGCCTATCACGATATGTCCATAAACATGATCAATGTAATTCGAGTTCCATAGTTATGTAGAATCTTGAACAGCTGTGACGATTACACTAAATATTTTAAAGATATTAATTGCATTTCCTAGCATAGTTTGTTGTTGAAGCTAGGTCAAATTGTAAACTTGTTATTTAAGGTGCCGGCCTTATAGAACGTGTCAATACGATAGCATTTGATTATTTAGTTTGGCTTCCCATTTAATCATTGTTTTCAACATCTCAATTTTATACTAACGAAAAACAAGACACGCAGTTTTTTAATACACATGTATTAAACAATTTTGACATCTTATGGACATTTATTTATTTGTTTAGATGATAAGATTGTGTCTTGATTAAATTGCTAAAACAGTGGGGTCCTAGACACACTGTGTTTCCGTAAACAATTCCGATTACTCTATCCAAATTTGTTGAAATTTAGTATCTTGTGTGTCCACCCACCGCTATAGCTATAGCACACGCCCTGCCATTGAGTACATCAGTCAGTTCTATGGGTATGTAATTCCACTCTTGATTAATGTGAAGAAGGGCCTGTGTTGTACGGAGCATGCAAACGCTTTTTTATATCCCCGCTAAACAGTGATGTCCGTCCGTTACACTTTTCCCATATGCGCAACTCCTCCTACACTACTGAATAGAATTTGTTGCAATTTACATGAGTTTTTTCACATAGTGCCTTTGTGCACCTGATATTTAACATATTGATCGGAATGATATTTGGTGTTGCCTATAGAAAAACATGGACTTTGTCATTGACATAAGGGAAGCCGGGGTATCAATTATCAATTAGTTTTTTTATTCTCCTGTCTAGAAAATAAATGATTAGGGACAAATCTGGACTGTTTTGCTGGTGAATCGCGCAGAGGGACGTAACTTTAATTCAGAAAGTTTTAATTAAAGTGATGTTATGCATGTGTGGCCGAGTGGTTAAGGTAGTTGTCTACTATTGATCACGTGGTCTGTCAACACTGAGATTGCGGGTTCGATTCTCACTGCCGGCAGGGTGTACTCGACTCCAATCTGAAAAAATTGACAAGGATTGCCAGTTTTCCTACCGCGGGTCTGGGGTTTCTCCGGGTACTCCGGCTTCCTCCCCCAATAAAAACTGGACGCCATCATATTGCTGAAAAATTGCTGAAAGTGGCGTTAAAACACCATTCAAACAACAAAATAATCTTCATTAGGACAGAGAATATATTTTACTGTTTCATACCTGTTTTGAATTGGATTAAACAGAGTGTTTCATATTTGTTTTATTTATTTTACAATCCAGAAGGAAGCGTTGCTCATCTTCTAGGGATATTATGATGTAAGTTGTAACAGCGTCCCCGTAAAAAAATTAATTTTAAAAAGGGGTGACTTAAACATAATGACTATAACTACAAAGATAAATATTAATTTCACTCGCAGCTAACTCAGATTATCAACTATAAGTGTTAATCAAATTATAACTCAAACTCGAACTCTAATCAAAGTTCAACTCGAACTCTAACTTGATGATCCACTACACCCGACTTCATACTATAACAAAAATTCACCTATGATCACTTTAACTTTACCACAGGAACATTGAAAGTTTATCTTAAGTTTTTGTAATATGACACAGGACTATAAACAACATGTTAAATTAAAACTGCTATCGGAACCAATTAAATTTTATTATATTTCAATATTGAAGGTTTGAGATGTTCATGTGTTCTATTTATCGGTGACTGGAATATGGTCACAGCCTCTGCAGACTTTACAAGTCCCTTTGTACACAGCTGATAGTATAGGAAATGTTGATATTAAAGGTGTATCTCTCTAATAGCAAAAAATTCATAGTGACTTGTGGCAAATTTACCTTTTGAGAATTTAAAAAAAAGCGTAATATTTTAAAATAAACGCAGGCATTTGAAAAGTATTTCTGTTACAGACAGCGGTTTTGTTAGAGGGCATGAATTTCTGACACAAATTCAAAAGGGCTAGACAAAAAAGTATTGTGATATTCGATTAAAATTAGCCCAGATCTGCAGTTTAAAGTATCAGTTTTCAGAAAACTCGGGTTATATCATACATTAGTTCCGTGAGCTGGGACCATAATAGGTTTCCGGTGCTCATACAGAGCTGCCCGAAACGTCCCCAGGTTGCGGACAGTAAAGGCCCTCCCGTTGGGGAGGGGTTGTCAGGTTATAATACAGAAGGTCTGACCGCAGATCAAAGTGGGTAACGTGTTGTTGATGGCCAAACTTCTTGCACTGTCAAGATCCTTTCTGTAGATTTCGGAGAAACTAGGGTCATTGTTGCAGTCCCTACCCCGTTCTTCTTACTTTTAAAGTGGCAGTCACATTTTTGTTTTGATTGTCCATCCATTTACCCCATTGATTTATTGTTTGTTAACTGTTCTCGTGGCTGACATATATTGCTCAATCAATCAATCCTTCTCGTGGGATAATAAAGTAATATATGAATAAAAGCTTTTTTGGAGAAAGAATTACATCGGTGCATGAAGGGCTTCATGTACAGTTTGTGACTGATTTGACGAGTTCATGCACCGACGAATTACGTAATAATAGCCTTTATTCCTTATGATTCCACCCATTTAAGATTAATTTTTATTTTATTAAACGAACGCACTATTTTATTGCAACATGTATTCATACACTAGATCCGTTCATCGAACGATAAATGTCGACCAATCAAAAATGACGCAAACATTGACTACTTGAATTATATATTAGTTATAATTGCAACAACAAAAAAATGATCCAATTCAGGTTGGTATCGGATTGTAAGCGAACTAAGCAAGGCTGAATTATGCCAAACATGGTTTAGACTGGTGAAGAAGGTTAAAGATGCAAGAGAAAATAAAAACCGACAGGCGTGCGAGGGACAGTTTATAAAAACTTTGCCCCGACCTTCTCTAAGGTGAGCTAAAAGTAGGGGTTTGGAACCCCGGTGCAACTTCCCTACTAGCTATAATACACATAAAGTTGCAAACGATTTCCTGTCCTTAGAATAGGTTTGAGGTTGGTTTGACAAGTAGATTTTTTAATCGTTTAAATGCAAGCTTGCATTTGTGTTTGTTTGTTTAATATTTTTTTTAATAATTTTTTTTCGTTAATATCTTGTGAAAATATAAAACATAAATACTAGCAGAACTGTTAGAGAAAGGATAAACCATCGTTTTTTCATGGCCAATAAAAAAGACCGTTGTCGAAATATATTAATGATAGACTAATTGAAATGTTACAGGTAAATCTTTCTCAACACCAAATTTATGTTTTTATTCACCCAGCTGATGCAAGGATATTAAACAAAATGTATCAGGCCTTAAGAAGATCGGGAGTCTTCGATTATTTTTCAATGTATTTTTAATCAACATGCTTTAGATTATTTAGAATGCAGTATTCACACAAATAGTACAGAATAGTTAATGCGTTAAAACCTGTTTAACATCAGGAAAGGAATATTATTCACTATTCAGACTGCATTTACATCATAAAATACTTGTTAATCGTAAATCCATGTCTTCTGTGGTGTTTATTTTGTAGAGAAGGAAAAGATTTCAGCAATTTGAAACACTGAAATCTGTTTTCTTAATCAAATACCATGACTACATTTATACACATCAACCTTTCAGCTAGATAACACAGCCAATAATCACTTTGTTCTATTTCTTGTAGTATTATAACTCAGATGTATTCAAGATGCGTTTTTCTGTTTCTAATTTAATCGCACACGTAAAGTTAAAAAATTTATATTATTTAATTAATATTTCAAATTTCTGAGGAGGTTATACGAAATAACACGATTTGGGTCTGTTTACGCCTAATAAACCGCGAAGCAGACCCAAGCCATGTTATAGAGTATAATCTGTTCAAAAATTTGAAATATTCCGTATAATTTAATTTTATCTATAAATCTTAACAATTTTAATGGTAAAAACGTTGAAAACGTCATGGAACTATTTGAATTTTAACGGCGTAAGAATAGGTCAAGGCCACGCAAGTTCAGCTTACAAAGCAAATTAAATTATATAAAAATAAATTATAATTGATTTAGAAATATGTTCGCTTTAGAGAATACATGTTTATAAGATGTCTTTGTGTGGCAATAACCTTTGTATAGCCTTATTATCTACAATTTTATTTCGAGACAGAAACAGAGCGTACTTTCTACATCGTTAGTTTGCTCGATTAAACATTGTTTGCAATATTACGTAGCGATGGCAATCATACAATTACACTGAACTGTAGACGCAGAAAAAGAACGTACTAGTAAAATCGGCTAAGACCTACAATGTTAGAAATAGAGATAAAATCATCTATCTCAATATGAAGAGTCGTTTGTTTATTCATTTATTAGCCAGAAAAATATTAACAATACATGCCGAGAAAAAAGGGATAATAAAATACACGGGTGTGCAAGTTGCGACATGTAATAAAGTTTGATTTACCACCGTACACCTTGCATGTGCAACTGTTTCCGATGATCGTGCACGTATAATTATCTTTCGACAGTAAATGTATAGCAAGAAATTCAGAGCTTGACTGTATAAAAAAATACTAGAAACGACTTTCATAAATTATTTCGATTCTAATATTTGAACTTTCGAAATTAAGCCATGACGTTATTTGATTTGTATATGATGCTGTTATTCGACTTATCTAAGTACTATGATAAAATTGGGGCCTTGGAGTGTGAGTGGTTAAGATACTTGTCGTCTACTATCGATCACGTGGTCTGTCAACACTGCGGTTACGTGTTCGAGTTAGTTACACGTCTGTGGTCCGAGATCCCAATAGTCCGACAGCCCAATGGTCCGACAACTCGATAGTCCGACAACCCATTAGTCCGGCAGCCCAATAGTCCGACAACCCAATAGTCCGACAGCCCAACAGTCCGACAACCCACAAGAGTCTAACAAATTATCACATATTAGGTCGGACGAAATCGATAATTAAATATATATATATATATAATTTCTATGCTCCACCTACGTACCGGAATATATGTATATATAGCGTTTGGGTCTGTTTATCCGTCCGTACGTTTGTTTCATATTTACTTTACGTTCAGGTTTAGCGGGTGTGTAAGTTGGTCTCGTACGCCCTGAAAAACGTTTAAAAAAATAAATAAAGAAGGAATGTGTTTATTGGACACGGATGCCCCCGTTTGCCCCAAACAGGAAGTAGAAGTCCGTCAGGTCTGAAAGTCGCTAAGGACGTACAGTTCGTCATACTGAACCATCCCAAGTTTTAAGTCATTATCATGTACGATTATTACGCGCTGAGAAAAGCTTGACGGAAATTTGTACGTGAGGGCGGACGGACGAACATACGGACATGAGTCAAACTATATGTCGCCGCGTGGGAATAAAAATCTGTCCAAGTCAAGAACAGCCGGATTTCGTTAAACAGGAAGTAGGCCTGAAATTAAATCCCACGGTATAGGACTCCACGCTGATGCTGCATCCCAAATATCAAGAACCCTTGATAGTTGTTGCTGAGAATACTGCTTCGAAAATATTTTCCACGATCGCCCGCCCGACATTGACAATCCAGAAATTCGGCCAATGAACATGGAATGAAGAGAAATATGAAGATGGAATAGAAAACAAAGGAACAGTAATTTTAAAGAACACGAAGATCAACCTATTTGGCCAACTAGGGTACACTCCTTAATTGATCCCTTTTCTGGTAACCGCCATCAGATGCTAAAGCCCCATAGTCGACCTCTTACAATAAGCTGGACACTGAGTCGGACCACTAGGGGCACGCACGAAGGAAATCTTCACGAAACTTTATACGTATATGCACCAACCTATGAACTAACATCATTTGCACATTTATACCTGTCCCACCAACTCCATGATGAAGAAAAAAAATCAGCCCTAATTACACACATTCCCTGTAACATATACATGTAATATAACCAAATCATAGCTAGTATTCCTCATATTAAGAAATTCCTACCAAACAACCAACTTAGTTAGGTTTGCATTTATAGAACGTTTAATGTTCTTTGGATTGTGTCTGAAGGTTTATAGTATTGAATATATACACGCATTGTCGGACTATTGGCCTGTCGGACTATAGGGTTGTCGGACTATTAGGTTGTCGGACCAATGGGCTGTCGGACTATTGGTTGTCGGACTACCGGAATGTCGCCAGTTTCGATCACCCAGAGGCATATATAGGTGCGTCTGGGATTACATTTTTTAATTTCGTTACCAGTAGTTGGAGACTGAACAATTATTCTATTTTAAGGGCCACATTTGAAGACCAGGAAAACCATGAAAATATGTCTACAATTACCAAAATGACGTAACATTGTGCTTCTCTCTTGATTATGTATAACAATAATAATTGTTTAATAAATGATGCTACTGCCAATTCCTCGAGAATTCTGAGTTTAGGACTTCAAAACTCTGAAAAGTTCCGAAATCAGTGGGCACCCCACTCCAGTCCTTGTAGTCCGAGTATCCTCTCCCGTCTAACGCTTTTTTGTCGAGCGTGCCCTAGTCTAAAAAATCGTTTCACGGTAGTACATTCTCGGACTAAGGTTCTTGATGGTTCTTGGGAAGCATTCCTTCGTATGACTGTGTTACATGATGTATTTTGAAGGAATGTAATCCAGGGTTAGTCTTAATACAGACATATAGGCTTTTTCTTTGATGTTTGCATGTCTAATGTTGATATTACGCTTCAGAAAATGTGATGGTGTTACAAGTTTTATTGTAGATGAAATATGCTGGTTTCACTTCGTATCTGATGTTATTGAAACACCTAAATACTTAACAGTATTAACATTAGCTAATTTTGAAACAATGAAGAATGTAATTCTTCATTATTGTTTGCTTTTTCTGTATTTGATGAAGACATTACACTTCTCCAGATGGAAACGCATTTTCCATGTCTGTTCACCAGCAACCAGTTTATTAAAACTTCCTGTAGGTGAGTTGTTATCGTCCGCAAATAGTCTGGTCTTGGATCTGATAGGTTATGGCATGTCGTAATAAAGAAACAGACTGAATCCAAAAACTGATCCCCCGAGGAAAACCTGACTCCACTAGTATTGGGCTTGATGTTTCACATTATAACACGTCTGACTGACTACTGTTATGGATGCAGCTCTCGATCCATCTGTTTGTTTTGCCTCCTATTCCATAGTGATTCGATTTGTGTATAAGTAATCTTTGGCAGACTTTGCAAAAGTCCATAATTAAGCATTGTTAAATCATCAACAACCCAACAAGATGGGTATCACAGGAAAGGGCCTTCCGAAATTAATGTTGAAATAGGTGGAAGATACTGTGGTTATCACCGTGACACATGATGTTACCAGTAATTAGTACTCCATCAGTTTCCATTGTCTTTCCCTCAAGTATGGAAATTGTTGATGTGCACTTTTCGATGAAGGTGGGGGTGTGGGGGGTCTGAAAAAGTGTGCTTTTTAAACACTATGGAAAATAGTTGACAATTATGGACGACCCTTAATTTTAATTGGTACTTATTATCACAAAAATTACCACAAATTTCCTACATTTTGTGGTTTCGTTGTCTTTTGATGATCAATGTAAATAAGGAGATTTGTGTTTGATTCATATCTTTATATAAACATATTCAGTAAAGGAACCAGGAAACATAAAGAGTTTTCAAAATAGGAGGAAATGAACAATCACATTGGTCAAAAGCTAGTTATTTAATCAGGGAATCCTTTTGTGAATTGCTAGAAACGATTCTGATCCAATGTGTCTAGTCCGTCAATGACATATTTTTCAAAACGAGAGATAAAGCAACATTTTATCCGGACAAATTTCTGATGACTTGGCAGAGTGGGGAAACAAAATTGTCGTATCTTAGAGTTGAATATTGATGGTATCTGTTTTGATGTCTACACATGTATATATTTGTATAATATATGATATATCATATATATAACATATAGTATGACACTGATTAAAAATAGCCGTCGCTACCTGGTTACAATGTTATCGTAAGTGAGTTTAAGCATTAATTCAGATGACTCCGAAATGATTTTTTGATTCGCAATTTAAACACAATTGCAGTTTTTTTTTGTTTTTGTTTTTGAAAAATATTGCTTTTGAGCACATAAACAAGTAGATGATGAATTCTATTTTATTGTCTATTGTCTAAGCATATATATCCATCCCTGAATAATGTTATATAGATGTATATAAATATAGTTATTTGCTCCAGACTCTAAAATGATACCATATGTAGCTGGGTTTTTTTTCAGAAATGAAAAACGCAATACCTCTAAAGAGTTTAGGCAATATTTGTAAAAGTTTCAAATATTGGAACAAGAAATAAGTCTATGTGATTATTCCTCATTATTGTCTATTGCTTGTTCTAGTCTGTCAAACATTTACATTGAACAAAGTTGATTATATTTAGAATCAATAACGTATTGTAGCTGTAAGTTCGATACATTGAACAAATACATTTCGTATTCGTATTCTCATTATTGCTGTTGTATTGTGCTAAATTTCAAGGTATTAAATTTCGCACAGATAAACTTATCGCCACGATGACTTCCTAACACTGAACTATGAACTGAAAATAAAAATCATCATAAAAGCGGTAATAAATCTGCAATACTATAGTCTACTGACCTCGTGGGAAAGTGGGTTAATTGAAATTTTGCCCTTTATTTAGAACATATAGATTAAAGTGTTAAAATATGTACAGTTTAAGGTGATAATTTAACAGCATGCAATGTTTCTGAACGGACATTTAACTTTTACCGTTTTAATTCTTTTCACTTATTTTAAGAATAGTATTAATTGTGATTCTTTCAGGTAATTTTTTGTTTCCTCACTCGAGACATTTTCAGTAAACGGCGAAACGGTTATCTTCCCATACAGAAAAGTATATCGTAGAAAACAGATCAAAATATATTCTACTTACAACAGAAAAGCAAATAAAAGGATATGCAATTAATCTACATCGACATCACACTATATATGACGTCTACGCTAATGACATTCAGTGCCAAAATGAAATTAGTCAACATCTACTTGAATCCAACAAAAAACTCTTATATGTCGACTACTGTAGGGTTCTATCTAAGGTAGTACCCTACATTTTGCAAAGAACACCATTTTTTCTCACGAAGAAAACGATACTTTATCGTCAGCAATTGCGGTGTCACACTACCTAACAATACATTATTTCAGACTATAATCGGGATAATTCGTTATACACGTTCATATTAGTAGATATGGAGATTTTAACACCTTCAGCACCCTGTACAACCCTCGACTTCGGGATGTACTTGGGCTTTCAAGTGTTAAAATTTCCATATCTACAGATATGAACGTATATTACTAATAATATTCACATCGATCTGTAGATTCTTAGAACTGTAGAAGATGTTGACCTTTAAACTCGAAGATCTATTTATAATGTCACCGCATCTATAGACGGATACAATCGGCGACCTGTACACTCATATAATAGATCTCTTGGCATTTTAGACAAGCCAATAGACATATATACCTGTCAACCCGTAGGTATGTAACCCTATAGACTTATATTTACGTGGACCTGTAGACTCGCATATATGTCAGCCTATATTCATATATACCCGTCCACCTGTACACTCGTAGATCTGTATAGATGTCACCCTATAGATATATATACATGTCCACCTGTAGACCCTTAGAACTGTAAAGATGTTAGCCAATAGACATATACGGATGTCGACCTTTATACTCTTTGCACTGTAGACTTCAGTCTAAAGATGTATATACCTGTTGACCTGTAAGCGCCCAGATCTGAAAACATACCAGCCCAGCCATAGACATATAAACCCGTGCATCTATAAATTTGTATACTTGTAGATATATTTGCGTATAAACATACACAACTGTAGACCTGTTAGCCCAGCCCATAGAGATATACCCGTCGACCTGTAGCCGAAAGACATATATCTGTAGACTAGTAGACCTGTAACCATGTCAGCCTGTAGACAAAAATAAACATCGACCTGTAAAGTCCTAGAACTGCATGTCAGCCTAAAGACATATACATGTCGACCTGTAGACTAGTAGACCAGTAGTCGAGTAAACATAAGTCAGCCTATAGAAATATATAATCGTAGGTTTGTAGACATGTAAGCCTATAGACATCTATACCTTTCCACCTGTAGACTAGTAGACTTGGAGACATGTCAGGCCAACCAATAGACATATTTACCTGTAGACCTGTAGACTAGTAGACATGTTAGGCCAGCCTATATATGGACATCTAATACATGTACCTGTTGACCTGTAGATTCATAGATCTTTCCACATTTCAGTCTATCGACATATATACATGTGGACTTGTAGACACTTTGAATTGTAGACATGTCAGCCTAAAGACATAAATAATCGTCTACATATAGACTCGTAGATCTGTAGACATGTCAGCCTATATAGACATATACATGTCCACCTGTAGACCTTTAGAACTGTAGAGATATTAGCCTATAGACATATATTCCTTTTGACCTGTAGACTCTTAAAACTGTTGACCTGTCAGCCTATAGACATATATATACCCGTCGACCTGTAGACTAGTAGACCTGTAGACATGTCAGCCAATAGACTCTTATACCTTTCAACCTATAGACGTATCAAACTAAAGACACATACACATGTTACACAGGGTTTTCTATATCAGGTCCCATATTATTCTTCGACTCCTATATTAGGTTGAGGCGAAAGTCGAGTCGTAATCGATGAACGACATAGGACCTGATATTGAAAAGCCTGTGTCATAAAGTCTTTATCATACAGTTTAGCCGAAGACCTATTTCTTTATATTGGACTTCGCGTATATGACAATTTTCTTGCTTAATATTTCTCTTTTGAAACATAGGTTGTGGTTAAATGTTAAATCTGGACGAAGGGCTGATATCGATGATGTTATCATTGATGACGGGCTGATACGCGTATCAGTCATCGAATCTGCCCGTTGTCAATATTAAGATCATCAATATCAGCTTGCCGTCAATGGTGACGTCGCGGGTCAAAGAAAGTGATGTTGTGTAGAAATGTGTTATAATTTTGAATATAAAATGAAATTATTTTTTTAAATCAAAGTTCAAAATTGTTTTTGGTTCAAATATGTGTCCACCTGTGTACTCATTCCCCTGCGGACATGTCTGCTTATTTCGACCTGTGTGAATTAATGTCAGGCTATAGACATATGCCCTTGTCAACATATAGACTCGAAGACATGTAGATATGTCAAACCAGCCTATATAGACTTGCATACATGTCGATCTGTAGACATGTAGACCTTTAAACCAGTAGACTCATAGACTCTCATGTCTTTCAATGTCTTCAGTGCAATATGTTTGAATGAACAAGGTATATATAAGTCTTTTTCGGATTGTCACAATTTTAGAGAAAATTTCTCCAACTTTGATGGATACATGTATTTGTTCAAGGTGTATTCGCCGTACCCAACATCACTCAATATTCTTTTTTTTCAACTGGATCGCTCGATTATCGATTCATAACGTTAGACGTGATATTGTATTGAAATATAATTGTTTTAACTTAAACTAAGAGATTGATACTTGCTTACTTAAATATGATAGATCTAGGTATGTCCACGGGTATGTCTAAATTAAACTTTTAATGGAGATGTATCGTAACCAGACATTACACTCGTGAACAGGTATACATGCATAAATTAAACAATTACAATTTAGTGGTCGACCCCCCCCCTTCCCCAACCAACAGCTTAAAAAATAATAATAAAGGCATAAAACACTTGATAGTTTAACGTTTTACTTAAGGCTATAAATTGGAATTTTTTGGTAATAGGATTGAGGATAAATTCAAACACCTCCACCACATGGCCGTCTGCAGTTTAGAGTTCTCTGCAAAGGAAGTGTTGCGGAGGAGGGTCTGGGACGTGGCCCCTCCTAGCTAAAAAAATGTTTAAAAATAGAACAATTCTGGGCACTATTAGCGCTTTCATAACTTTGTTTGATAGGTTCGATAATTCATAACAACCGGCTGTCGTCTGCATCCTATGATACTGACGATGGCCACAAAGTATTTCGATTCTAGGTAACATAACAAAGTTGTTTTAAAAATGAGGTGCGCACCCCCCCCCCCCCCCGTTTTCTCACGCGGCCATGGTCACTGCGAGAAGAATTACAATGTAATATTTTTACTGAACCAAAAATTCAAAACAAAATGCTAAAGTTTATGATGCTAGAAATATCGAGTATACGAGATCCTACTTTAAGGGCATACCAACTCAATGGTCTTGCATATCATTTATCGACTTCAAGTGGTTGCGAGCCCAATCAACGATTCGTTCTGTATTTATTTCACTGTCAAACTTTCTGTTCAACTTTATTAACACCCACTCTAAACCACTTTCACAAGACCGATGATATGTACGTTAAGGAATTCTTCAACGCATCCTTAAAGTTGTACATACCTAAACCGTTGATTTTTTCTTATTTTACCATTAGCTGAACTTGATCAATGAATAAATATGTAATATTGAAATCAAATTTACTCAGTTGACGGATAAGTGAATTTTTGACAGACAACAATATACCAGTGCCTGATTTTGGATGTATTTAAGTTATATGTTGTTTAACGCCACTTTCAGCAATTTTTCAGCTATATCCTGGCGTCCAGTTTTTATTGAAGGGGAGGAAAACAGAGTACACGGAGCAAAAACCCCGACCTTCGGTATGAAACTGGCAATCCTTGTCAATTAAGATTGGATTCGAGTATACCCTGCCCGCAGGGCAGAGTGTACACTAATATTATTGCATATCAGTAATAAATTAGTACATTTGATTAGCTAACAACCGATCAGCTGACATAAAGAAATGCGAAAAAGCCAGCGGTCCGATTTTCTCATATGGCCTGATAGCTAATAGTCCATATAAGAAAATCGGACTGCTAGCTATGGATTAAATCTTACAGTTATTTCCTTTCCTTTTTCTTTTTTCAATGAATGGTTAGTAAAATATCAGCACACTACACGGAGAAATACTTGATGAAGAAAAAACGGACCTTTTATCAATAAAAAAAAAAAAAGGAAAGAAAAACCGCAAAAATTACATGCACAAATTTATCAATGTATTTATGATTCTTCAGTGCAATAATAACAGAATAGTTGATGTTGCTGATGGCAAAATTAAAAAATTTGGACAACCCTCGGGTCGTGACATGGACAGTCCAAATTTCTTATATGACCCTTGCATTCAGCTCGGGCCATATATCAGTTTCTTGGTCCATATCGCAACCCCGTGGACAGTCAAAATTTCTGAATTAACAGAAATTGAAATTGGTATGGATGATTTATTTGGAGCACGTTACCAAGTTTTACCCGATATATAGCTTTGCCCTCAAAACAAGATGATCTTCGTTACCAAAAATAGAACATCTTTCAAAAGCAGTTTCAACTTTACTCTTTTTTCTTTTGTGTATATTCGAGTATTATATTTAATTAGAATCAAATAAATTGAACGATGTAATTTTAAGTAACACATTTATGTTTTCCATCGAGGTAAAAAAAACTTGAATAACGGTCAATCATAATTTATAGTATAAAACATGTAAAATAATATTATTTTCATACAAAACATACCGATGTTTAATATTTTAATTTTAATATTTTGGATTTCGAGATGATTTTGAGTTTCGGACGGGTGAAATGTTAAACAGGTGCCATTATTATCTTATTGTGAATAATTGAGATACCAGTAAGAATTCACTGGAGAAAAAATATTTGTTAAAGAGATATCGCTGCAATAATACGATGGGCAATATCGAACGGCACACAAGATTTTTTTTATTATAGTCAAAGCTAATTATTTTTCACGTAAAGCAATAAAAGCATAAACAGTTTTTTTTTCTTTGTCGCTACAAATAACTGATAATGTGTTGCAATTATTTTTATGCCATTTAAATTTATGCCAACCCGTCCACCTCTTATAATGAAAATTGAAAAGGAAAGACGATTCATTGGTTCATACTATTTGATTTGCATCCGCAGATTACAATATCCCATAATTATTATAGTAATAAAAGTTGTTTTATAGGAGTTTAAAGGTGTATGAACGAGACGAAATTATTCACTAACTAAACGAAGCAGAGGTATTGTTATAGTGCTCGGAGGTAGTGCCTATTTTCATATTAGGATATTAGGAGATGTTGATTTTTCTGCTGTTGGCAGAAATGCGCTTCCATAGGCAACGCTAATGGTACAAATAGGATCGATAAACCTAGTAAAAGTCACCACCCTTTTCAGTTTCTGGTAAAAATTGTATATACTTAGTAACTCGTATCACGACTAATTAACTTGTGACTTTTAAGTATATTAGGGGTGAAAAGGAGGGGGGGCTAGATATTAACAGTAAATTAAAAATAATAACAACATATAACAACAATTTACATGAGAAAACAGAAAACAGTGAGTTCAAAAATCGAAAAACAGATAACAGCAGAATCTTATCGAAGTGGATACGGCGAGAAACTGCATACATTAATGAGTCCGTAGTTACTAGTATTTGATCCTTATGTATTCACAGGAAGACTCAATTACATTAAAAAAGTGGTGAATAAAATGAATTAACAGAAACAAAATTTGTAAAGCAGTTAACATTGTTCTGACTGTTAACAGCAAACAGGGTTTTTATTTTCATTATAATAGTAAAGAACAATGTCAATTTTTAGGAAAACAGATAACAGCTAAATGTTTGAAAACAGTTAACAGTTGCTTTATTTAAAATAAAAAAAAAACAGTGTACAAATTTCCAAAAATACGTTAACAGAAAAGATCTTGCTCAACCTCCCCCTTCAAACACTCCCCCCCCCCCCCCTATATACTGTCTTTTGCTCACCTAAATAGGATTTCAACTAGTACATTGCAATTTATGACATATTTATAGAAAATTAAGTGGTCAGTATCCAGTTCGCCGGTCAATATGATAAATGTTCGTCTATAAAACAATGAACACTTCCATTCTATTTTCTTGAATTTTGGTACATGAATCGGCTAAGTTATTTTACCGTTGCTGTAAAAATAACAAATTTACGGCTTTTTCGTGATAAAGGGGTTTTCTTGCAATAAAGTTTTAACTTACAAATATCTGCAGGTTAAACCCATAACTAACATAAAGCCAGGGACAGTCTATACTTCTAAGTATATACTGTCCTGATAAAGCTGACAATATAAATATTTTTAAGTGGGTGGGATGAAGACAAAACAAAGTGGGGTGAAAAACACATCTGTTACTTAGAACGATAGATAACTTATGATGTTTAATTATTTTTTCGAATAAAAACAACCACTAGCAAATAAAATCTTAATAAGGGATTATACAAGTTAGATCAAAGGGAGGTGATTCAAGATAGCTTTACAATCATTGAAGAGTTATCTCTCACCACGTGTTGAGCACGTGTTTTTTATCGACAATATTTGAGCGTAATTCGCTCTGGAAATAGGCAATTCGCTTTAACCTTAATGCGATATTCTGTTACTGATATGATTGTAGATATAGGGAAAATTATTCAACAGTCCAGGAAAATTCATTTAATCGAGAAAAATAAATTTGAACAGAACCGGAAGTCTTATATTTTAAGATGCGACGTAATCTTTATGAAAAATTACGAAAAAAATGTAATAATTCCCATTACAGGTTCGTGTAACTTTCTGGATTTTTACACTTTTTTGTAAATTTACGAAAAACTGTAATTTTTGTAGAAAAGTTACAATTTTATGTAAATTTACATTTGTGTAATTTTACAATTTATCGTAAATTTACAATTTTCTGTAATGGTCCGGACTGTTTTGGTTGTCGTTAAATAAATAATTTCATAAAAAAATAAGAACGTAATAAAATTGAATGCGCCAGTAGCACGTTTCATCTTATAAAGACTAATCAGTGGAGCCCAAACTAAAACCATATAAAATCCAAATAATTAAGATGTTGTATAGACCTTTTATAATAAAAATTCCAGAAATACTGAATCCGGTTTAGGTCATCTACACTTTGCGACTAGAGAAACATTAAAATTGAAACCATTTTCAAAAATTTAATGACAATAAATGTATGCCATGACTCAATCACTGAAAAAATAAATGATAATCAGCACCGAAGCGTGTAACTTTTTGGGCTGGTGATACCCTCGATGACTAACAGTCCATCAACAGAGGCATTTGCCCAGTCGTGAAATGCAAATAAAATGTAATCAAAGATACCAAGGTTATAAAATTCTCGAACCTGGCCTGATGAGAACCCAAAAGTATGACATAATACCGAAAAGATAACAAACACGTACTAAGTGTTGTTTATTGTTAATTATTACACCAAATAACTGAATTTAAATGAATAATATTTTAATGCATTGTAAAAATGCACTTAGCTTTTGATCAAAAGTACTGACCAAGCGCATTAAGCTGTCATCCTGTCACGCATTGAACGTTTATTACTCTCCATTTACTATAATTTATAGTTCATAATGTTCTTTATTAGAACATCTGTTTTATTGTGTTTATTTTAATATGAGATAAAGGCTTAAATAATTAAATTAATTTTATTTATTTATTTATTTATTTATTTATTTATTTATTTATTTATTTATTTATTTATTTATTTATTTATTTATTTATTTATTTATTTATTTATTTATTTATTTATTTATTTATACAAATGAATAGCACATAAGATTCTGGATTATTTCCTTGAATTTATCAAATTTGTATTTTTCTTTCCTGTTTGAATGTTTATTTAACAATAACTATATATGCTACTTGTACAAATATCGAGTAATTTGATCCTGGATTTGAAACGCGGGTTTTCATCGTAATAATACTACATGTAACTGGATATACTGTATTATGTTTTCCGGTATTTATTTTTATTTTTGTCAGAACATTCATCCGGTCATTACTATTGACAATGACGTGATAAAACACTGAGGTTGATTATTCTAGTGTCACTGTTTAAAAGGTGTGCTCAACTCCACCCCCAATAAAAACAATAAAACTGGACTACTTGTTATAACTCAAAACATGCTACGAATGACGAAACACACAAACAAACTATATCTAACACAATTTGTAACCTTGAAAATGACGAGAAAGTAAAAAAAATGTTATTACTTCGGTAAGTTTAAATTGTAAATTAAGTTCAATCCGGATGAAGGGGTTGAATTGAAAGAACCATAAAAGGAGTAATCAGTTCGTTTTAATTTTTCAAGAAAAGTGTTTGCGGTTTCAATCTACAAATTTCAATCCATCAATTCACCATAATGTACGTAAACTTTTATACTAGTGCATTCTCGGTTTTGAAACAATAAAAAAAACTAGAAAAACTTACCGTTAATGATTGATATCTCCGTTTCCCAATGGCAAGAAAGTCCATGTTTTGCTATTGGAAAATCTTAATTACCAATCAAATCAAAATGTCAAATGTTACATGGCACTATGTGACAAAGGTTCTGTGAAAGTTGCATTAAATTTACATACAGTATCGTAGGTGGAGTTGAGAATAAAGGACCGGTTAATTTCCTCAACGTCTTTTTAAAGACTAAAAGATATCAGAAGCTAGGTCCTCTGCTTTTACGATACTTTGATGAACGACTTTCTTTTAATAAACAACCCTGTATTTCCCGTAAATCATTCAAATTTGGAAATGAAAAGAAACCCCAGAAACAACATCATTTTAGCCTTATTCATCAAATATGACGCAAATGATCATCTATAAAAATCACACACATGTAGTACATACGAGATTTTTTTTTATTTTAAAATTATAGATTGTCCTCACTTGTCCAGCAATATTCCAGCCCCTCCTGCTGCATACTGTGTATATATTTTTCAATAGAGCATGCAGTAAGTACATAATCTAAAAGCTAAAAATTGCAATTGCAGAACGTTTTCCCTTTTAATTCATTGCATTGTAGTTGTGCTGCGATGATTTTAAGATATCACAATTACTGACTAGTGGTGTACACTGACAGTTTTAAAAGCTGGATGGTTTGGCATACCCCGAAACCTGGTTTAACCCTTCATTTTATTTGAATGCTTGTTCCAAGTCAGGGCCATCGCTTTATTATTTTTTTTATTAGTTGGCCAGTTTCTTGGACGTTTTTTGTATGGATTGTTTTTTTTTGACAGATTCCTTTGTTCGGTATTTTGTAATCTTATACTTAAGAACGGAACACCACAGTGTATTATGATATCTAGCTTGCCCGGCTTGCGGATACAAGCCTCCAAAATTGTTGTATGCATTTTTCGCGATATAATACCACAAACGAGCGCTTTAAATTCACACTACAGCATACTCGTTAAGAGAAGTCTTGGGAGTTAAATTTGGCGTTTTTCCCCGTTTTCCAAATTTACCCAATCATGAATTTGGGCTAAAACAATTGATTGGTTTTTGACTTGTTATCGTGTTGAATATAGCAGAAATATTGCCCGTTTAAGTTTCAGTTGTAAAAATTTTCGTAAGACAGCGTAAATATGTTCCGTTAAACTAAATATGAAACATTAACTGGAGTCATTTCATATAATATATTTTATTAGTTGCAATGTCTTGTTAAAGATATAACAAATTTAAAAGTAAAAGTGAATACGTGTTTAAATATATAATCTACAACATGGCAGAATAACTTACATGCAAGAACATTATGCAAAATTAAGTATTTTGCAGAACAAGAACGGAAGATTACCAAACAAGGCACCTATCATATAATGACAGTTATCACATATTTATATGTAAAAGGTGTAATTATGCATATGTAGTAAACGTAGAAGTGACTAATACATATCTCTGCCCGGGGCAGATAACCTATATTTGCCCTGCTTTGACGTCATACGTTAACAGATAAGGCCATAGCGAGGTTTAGTATAGAAAATGTTTTTGGGTTTGAACGCCACTAAAGAGTTTTAATTGGACGGAACGCTCGTCTGGCGTAGTAAATTTTATAACCTTGGTATCTTTGATGACATTTTATTTGCAATTCACGACTGGGCAAATGCCTCTGTTGATGGACTGTTAGTCATCGAGGGTATCACAAGCCCAAAAGTTACACGCTTCGGTGCTGATTATCATTGATTTTTTCAGTTGATTTAGTCATAGCATACATTTATTGTCATTAAATTTTTGAAAATGGTTTCAATTTTAATGTTTTTCTAGTTGCAAAGTTTAGATGACCTAAACCGGATTCGGTATTTCTGTAATTATTATTATAAAAGGTCTATACAACATCTTAATTATTTGGATTTTATATGGTTTTAGTTTGAGCTCCACTGATGAGTCTTTATAAGATGAAACGTGCTACTGGCGTATTCAATTTTATAACGTTCTTATTTTTTGATTAAATTTTTATCTAACGACAACCAAAAAGTTCCCTTTCATTGATCCCATAATATTTACACCAAATGGAAAACTGAATAAAATATTGGCAAAATCAAGCGATGGCTTGCTATCATATGCGAACTCTATATTTTAGAAGACATTGACATTTCTGACATGAAAAAAATCTGCTGCTACGCGAAAAGAAATGAAAGAGAAAGGCAACAAAAAGACAAGCGCAGAACTCATATATAAATCTTAATATTATTTAAAATGAATCAAATAATATTATTGTACGTTCTTTAAAATCACATCTAAATATGTCATAAATATATTATTACACGTCGAATTCCATATTCGCCCTGATATCTTGATTCTTCCGTTGGGGCAGATATAGGAGTGTCGGGAAGATATCAGGGCAGATATGGAATTCGACATGTAATAATCTATACGTGTTAAACACGTTACAGACATTTTATTACAAAAAGTAATGACCTTTATTGCATGAATATTTTTTTTTCGTGCTTTTGATTGGTCTAAAATCAACTTTCGGGTCACGATAAATAGCAGTAGTATTAAAATTACATAAAAAATATGGAAATGTTTGTCTACTGCTCGATTCCGCTGCACAGTAGTCAAGCAGAATCCAATATTGACATGGTTTGGACCAGTTCAAGCCTGTTTTCATAACTGTCCCACCATAACTATAAAATTCAATTTTAGTAATCATTCAATCATCTGTAATTATAAAATATACTGTTAAAGATGTCATGATAAACTCATTTATCTATTTATACTCTTTTCAATATTTGTAATGTGATGAAACTTGAAATAGGATTATCAGCAAATCAATATCAAAATGCAGTATTAACAGAAAATATTAAGTGTAACCAGCATTACAACAATTACAAAATGTAAGCATCCTCTGTTTTTCTGATGAAGGAAGATAGTGATGTTATTCATGTAATAAAACAATTCCTGACTTTGATATACGGTCGCTAACAGGATTTCTCAGTCCTCAAAAATGTATATTCACCTCGCCTAACAGCTCGGTGAATAATACATTTTTGTGGCTAATAAATCCTGATAGCGACCTATATCAAAGTCATTAATTGTATAATAGGATATGGTAATACGTGTGAATATCAGTAAGTGAATAAATTCCCTTGCGTTAGAGAAGTACATGTAAGTTCAATGTTTAAGCATGTCTACATGTATACAATGTCATTTGCACTCTAGAAGCACTAGACTTTTCACACAATTTTATAATACTGGTCACAAATTTTGGCAGACATATAAGATCTTCAACATTCATTGATATAATTAATGTAATTTTGTCTCGAAAAAATTAGTCAATTCACTCCAATAGACTTTTTGTTTGAGATTTATGTTTAATAAATTTTTTAACTCTATCGTGGAAACCATTTTTTATTGGGCAGATAAAACCCACAACCTTCAGTACAACAAATAGTAATACTTGTTTTTTTAGACGAGTATAGTACAACATGCCGGCAGTGAGTATTATTTCCTTAACCTCACTTTTAACCGGCACGTGATCCATACTAAACTATGAACTACCTTAACCACTCGTGCACCTAGACCCCCTTTCTTCTATATAAGCTGTTTAATTCTGTCCGATAGAAGTAAATATAAATGTACGTGTTGCTTATTTTAACTTAAAATATAAAACCTTAAAACTATGATTACAGGACCGACCGGCGAGTGAAAATAGAATGTAAGGAAAAAAGATACTTCTTAATTTTATTTTATACATTAAATAATTGGCCCTGCCATTTAGGTCAGATATAACTGGCATTCACCTAGATGTTTGTAATTATTCACACATTTAGACTATTACTGAAAATTTGGTATGAAAAGGGGGCGGTATGCAGGTGGTCTAGGCACATTTTTGAGGATCATGTGGCCTTATATGCTGATTTGTTATGGGGTGTCTTTACCCGCTTGGTCCGCCTCTGAATACTGGGGTCTGGGTAATTCGATACAATTTTAACTTTAAATTTATCTGATCTGGGTGTCTCTGGTCGAAAAGGTGAAATTGCCATTTCGTGTATAATAAAAGGTCATTTCTCTGAGGTGGCTTAAGTGATTTGGCTGGTTTTCGAACTCGGCCGAGATATATTTCCATAAACATTTTCTCCAAGTTTCATGAAGATCGGACAATAACTTTTCTAGTTAGAGAGCGGACAAGGTGAATTTGCCCTTTTTGTATTAATGAATGGTCATTACTCTGAAGTGGTTGAATTGATTTGGCTGGTTTTCGAAATTGTCAGAGATATTATGCCCATAAACATTTTCCCCAAGTTTCATGAAGATCGGAAAACAACTGTTTGAGTTTGAGAGCGGACATCGCTGTGGAGGCCTCTCGCCCGCCGCCCGCCATGGGTGTTCCCATAATACGACCAGTCTTCGACCGGCGTATAAGAAAGTGCCTGGTCATTATTACATGGACACAGGTAACATCTATCCTTTTCATTTTGTGCTAATAGGTGAGCTAAATAATTAAGCATGTGTCGTTTTCTTAACTTGTAATGAATACCCAACAAGTATATGGTCGCTTTATGAATACTAATCAACTAATTTCGTTTCAACGCGGAAATACTTTTCACAGCATATCTGATTACTTTATGTTTGTTGTTTTACACCTGCAACTTAGTTATTCCGGGTAAATTTCTGTAGATTTGTTATCCAATACTATTAACAGACAGAGACAACAAATTTTATAATTATTTATTGGTTAAACCACAGTTTATCATAGCTGTTAACAGTGGATAGTTTTTATGGAATGTTTTCATCTTTCTGACATAGAATCACATTTATTATTTTAAGCAATTTCGCTATAACCTAATGAAATAAACATGGGCATGTTTAAATAGCAAGGATCGTAGTATTGGGTCGGAGGGCTGTCCCGCAACTCCCCCGCCCCCCCCCCCCCCCACAAAAAAAAAAATACTGTACACATATAAAAGATCTTATCTGTTGGTTATAAATATTCTAAAATTACATAAATATGAACAAAATAAAGAAATCATCCCATTTATGACTTACTAAAGTTCATGCTTCCATAAACAATGTAACATATAATGCCATAACTATCAATTATTACAACCGACATCAAAAGATAAATTATATAAACACCATTAAAGATTACAAATATGCATAGTCAAAGAAATATACATAATTAAAGATTAAATTTAAATATATTACACAATGAAGATGCTCTACATTTTTCTTGTTTTAACAAGGCTGTCCATATGTACTTCTGATTCTGACAATGCATTGTCAGCTGCCACATAAGGACATCCTTTGTATCTGCAATGACTCCTTGGGGCAAACACTTATTACGTATATACTTGCCAGGCTGAAAAAAAGAGTGATGCATATGTAGCACTTTCACTAAAAGTAATTCACTTTTCTAATTTACAAAACCGCATATGGACATCGTACAAATGAACAATTTACAAAAGGCGTATTTTATGTATTTGACACATATAATTGTTCGACGTCTGAAAAGGCACGTGTACTCTTACTACATTTCAAATACTAAGGTCGAAACATTTTATGATATACCAATTTAGTAAGTAGGTACACTTTCATATAATAACGCCATTATTCTGTATATATTTAAGATTTATGCTAGTTTTTATAAATATAATTAACGGAATTTAAACAATGATAGCAAAATTCTTATTTTGACATAGATCCCAATATTGCCATCGCAAGTGACACCTTTGGCATGATATATGAACAATGGTTGTTTACATGTGTATACGAAAGCAAAACAGGCCCACAAATACAAAATATCTTGCAATTTCAAGATAACATTCCCTTTCATTATTTCTCAAAACTTATATTTGTAGTCCATAGATATAGAATAAGAAGTTGAATCATTACTAGGTACTAACAAATTTTGGCTAAATGTTTTGCAGGAAGAAATTATGACAACTTAAATTGTCAAAAAATGGTCATATTTCAATTTTAGAGGAGAGAAGAAATGTTTATTCTTTGAAAGGATGGAACATTTAACCTTAAATTAAAATCTACTATAGCCGCCACTAAAGTTTAATATGCCAGTTATGCATAGGGCGGCTTAAAAATTTGTACAGGTTATTTTAATCTATCACTACCTTATTATCATAAATAAAAATGACTTGCATTCATAATTTAAAACTTCTATAAAATAATATCCTTTTACAAACCAAAAATAAATAAACTTTAAAACGATTAACCTATCAATAGCTATCTCATGATAAGGTTTCATTAACTAGAATCATCTCTTGATAACAAAACAATAAATTTGTTAACACATTCAATTTATTATTACTATTCGAAATGTTATATCATAATTGCTGGAATTTTTAAACTGTGTAACAAAGATTAAAAATCAACCGCATCAACAGAACACAACATTGAAACCCAAAAATATTTAATACTTACAATTTGTGGTTATCAAACACTTTCTGCAACTTACAATCTGCCAAGTTTCGTATTTTTAATACTGATCCAACCGTATATGGGCGCCTAATATAAGAATAAGAAATATGAACATGTATGGAAACATTACAACAGAATGAAAAAAACTATACACCAAACCATGATCAGTGAACAGACGGGTAACAAGGTTTCCCATATTTGACACCACATGCCTCATACAACTCATAACATTCTCGAGGTACTATTTCTCTCATTTTCTCTGTACTCTTTGGTTTTGTCTGCCACCAGGTATATTTACATTTATACTTGACATTTCGTACTTACAGAAAATCATGCACATTAGTAATTTTAATAATTAATCAGATAAAGAAATAAAATTCTAAATTTGTTAAAAGAATAACCATACCATTTCAATTGTTTATGGAGAAATGCATTAATTCTTGCTCTTCCACTGCGCAGATAATTTGCTTCGCCACTAGTTAACCCATAATAATTGTGACAAGATCATATTTGATGTGTATAGAATTAAGGGTGGCATTCAAGGATGTTTTTATGCACCTAACGTCATATTTCATAAACGGAACAAATGTTTTTATACAAATGTCAACACAAACCTTGGATTTCTATAAGAATAAATTAATTCTTTCATTAGAGTTTCAATTATCTCTTCATAAATCTGAAAATACATGTAAATAAATCTTTTAGCATAAATCCCATTTGTGAATAAAATACTTAGTGTGCGACTTATAGATTTTAAATATATTATACTGTAGATTTTTCTTATTATGAATTCCAAGGAAGTATTTCCTGTATTTTTTTTACCCCATTCTGTATGCACGTGGAAGTTGGATTTACCTCTCTCGTTTATACCTTAATAACAAAATAATATGAACTATCATTTTCGACTAAGGTAAATTACAACTTTTTATTACTATCATTGTACTTGTTTGCTTGCTTGTCTATGTCAAATGTTCTTTCTATATAAATCAATTATATTTCGACAAATATCCGTACCTTTTTTGAGAACCTAGCAGATCCAAAACAGTGTGTTCTTCGTTCCCGATTGTATACTATCAAAGGCGAACGCAGGAACTCGTGGTGTCGCCAGTGTTCTTCTAAATCACTACAATCATATAATTATAAACATTTAATTTAGTGTCTGATTTAATTGGTTGTTGAATCTTTGGTAGTAAGTATGTCTTTCTGCGCATGTAAAGTCTATAATATTATATAAATATTACATGTCTGACAGGGTGACAGTAAAATTGTCAACTTTCGAAAATACTGTCAACTTCGGCTTTCGCCTCGGTTGACAGTATTTCCTCAAGTTATAATTTATTTTATTTTATTATACAGTATTTTCGAAAGTTGACAATGTTACTGTCACCCTGTCAGACATGTAACATTTATTTTATTATACCGAAAATCCTTGATTTAATGATTACTAACTTACCAAATCAAGTTATGAGAACAGAAATAATCCCTGGTATCTCAGACCATGATATTGTGTATTTGTGGAAATGAATATAACTCCAACCAAACTAAAACAAAAGCCAAGACAGGTACCTTTTTATAAAAAAGCTAACTGGGAAACCATGAAACTTGAGCTAAACAAACTTTACCTCAAACTAGCTGAAAATGCAAATAAACTGTCAACTGAAAATCTATGGACTGACTTCAAATTTAAAGTCTAACCAAACAACATATTCCAACAAAGAAGTTAAGCACCAAAGTAAACACACCATGGGTAAACTATGACACCAAAAAAACTCATAAAGAAACGAGATAAAATGTACAAAAAAATGAAAAAATCCGGTAGTAAATATGATCGAGAAAAATACAAACAAATGAAGCATCAGATACAAAAACAATTACGCCAATCTTACTGGAAATACATAGAAAATATTGTAGCACCTAGCGAAGAAGAAGATAGCTTCAAAAATATGAAAAAATTCTGGTCCTACATCAAAAGCAAGAAAACAGACTACAACAGTATAATATCACTAAAAAAAGATAGCAAATTAATTACAGAAACTAAACAGAAAGCCACGCTACTTAACCAACAATTTCAATCAGTATTCTCCGATTTAAGCAATGTAACATCTAAAGAATTCATAGAGCAAAAATACATGGACTCGCCATCAAAACACCCAATCATGCCTGATATTACCATCACAAATCAAGGCATTGAAAAACTACTCTCAAACCTTAACCCATCTAAAGCCGCAGGACCTGATGAAATTAAACCAAAAATCTTAAAAGAACTTTCCAAAAACATATCACCTATACTATGTCTTATTTATAACTCATCCTTAGAATCTGGTATTGTACCTAATGAATGGCGCACAGCACATGTTTCTCCAATTTACAAGTCGTGATAAAAGTACTGTCCAGTAAACTACAGGCCCATATCCCTTACTTGCATAAGCTGTAAAATTCTAGAACATGTTGTTGTTAGCACCATCATGTCACATGCAGACAAAAACAATATTTTGTATCCCTTCAACATGGCTTCCGAAAAAACCGTTCATGTGATTCACAATTATTGGAATTTATCGACGATGTAACAAAAAATATGGACAAATCAGTACAAACAGACGTCTTGATTATGGACTTTTCAAAAGCATTTGATAAAGCCAGTCACAACCTTTTGGCTCATAAACTTCACTATTATGGTATACAAGGTAAAACTAATAGATGGATCAATAGCTTTCTAACCAATCGAACACAAGCAGTTTTATTAGAAGGGGGGGGGGGGGGTATCTGAATACATACCAGTAAAATCCGGTGTGCCCCAAGGCTCCGTACTGGGGCCAAGTTTATTTCTTTTCTACATAAACGATATCCCAAATGGACTAACATCTACCTTACGCTTATTCGCAGATGACACTATTGCTTACCTCACTATCAAATCTAATGCAGACTGTAATACACTACAAAAAGATCTCAATAAACTAGGCGACTGGGAACAAAAATGGAAAATGGCCTTTCACCCTGACAAATGCAATGTGCTTTCAATAACAAGAAATAAAACACCAATAAAATATAACTATACATTGCATGGACACAAACTAGAACATGTCGACAAAGTAAAATATCTAGGGGTTACTATCCAATCTAACATCAAATGGGATAATCATATAAATAACAGCACCAACAAAGCAAATAAGACACTTGGCCTCTTACATAGAAACATCAACGTAAATTCCATTACAGTAAAAGAACAAGCATACAAGTCTCTAGTTAGACCATCACTAGAATATGCTTGTTCTGTATGGGACCCCTATATAAAAGAAGATATCAACAAAATTGAACAAGTTCAGCGAAGAGCTGCTAGGTATGTTACAAGTCGCTATCACAACACCTCTAGCGTTAGTAACATGATGCAACACCTTAAATGGCGTAGCCTAGCAGACCGCAGAACCGATACCAGACTTAACAGCATGTATAAAATTGTAAATGAATTAGTAGCCATCCCAAAAACAGACAGACTAATACCACCATTAAGAAAATCCTGGAACATGCATTCACTCTCCTTTCAAATACCGCAAACACGCCTTGTATTACGCCAGCAGTCATTCTTTCCCCGCACTATACGAGATTGGAACAATCTTCCACTGAACACTGTTATGAGTGACTCTGTTGAGACATTCAAAACAGCTGTTTCAGCCATCATCTACTAAATCACACATTATCTGTATATAGTTTTATTTTAATATTTAAAAATTATATATAAAAAAAAAAAAAAAAAAATCTTTTTAAATTTCTACTTGTGCCTAGCGCGCAGTACCACAAATTGGCGGAATCTTCAATGTGTTGAAGGCGGCCTATCATGAAACAGAAACAGAAACTATTCAAACCATGAACAACTTTATTAATGGTATTTAATTGATGTAATAGCGAGCATCGCAGATGCGAGCTATACGGTTACATGCGTGTGTGTAAAAAAAGTCATGTGATCCATATGAACAAATCCATTTCAGATGGTAGCTGAGCTATCCGAAGAAAATATTGTAGACTAACGAAAAAATATATAATATAAAAGTAGACAAAAATAATTTTGACATCGTTAAAATTAAAGTGTTAATTTTTTAAATTACTACAAAAATGCCAGACAATTTTTGTTCAATCTGAAGCGCTGTATTTGAAATTGAGTTTTGTGACGTCACCAAGACATTAGATAAGACGTCACGTCATCAATGGAATGTAGAGGTACTGTTAAGGGGCACTAAAGTAACGACATGAACAATGTGCGATGCTCGCATTTAGGCAGCGCCTACATTCATATTAATGGTAAACAGCAATTTAACAATACATGTAAACTAACAGTAGCTATAATCTTTAAATCTGCCTCGTTTGTGGTAGAAAAACGTTTGACATTATTGTCGTCTGTTTACAACGAAAATGTAAATATAGATATTGCGCATGCGCGAATGGTAGAGTATAATTTTCCAACATTTCGTACCTATGGTAGCGGGTGAGAGTATTTTTAGCGGGTGACATTATTTTTCCGACAGTAAATTTTTTTTTATACAGTACTTATATGTCACGGCGGCCTATGGACGATTAACATTGTAAATGAAACTGAGGTATAATAAAGTTTTATACTGTAGGTGTAATTACTATGAAGTTATATACCACTGGATCGTTTGCATATAGTTCAAAATTGCTTATTAATCAGTCATCACTTTCACAATAAAACATGTTAATATCTTAGTCATTCAAGCTAATTGATACTAGGTTTACAAAATACATGTCACCGTTAATTCAAGTTTGATGCAATGCTTGCAGATGTAACGTCACGGGTGCTTAAGTTAATTTGTATGGAGACTTGAGCAATTATGTCCTGCTTTTTATTTGATGAAGTTTTCATAAAACATCTCTCGTACTTACTGCTTACTAAAATTGTACAAAATCTAATTTAGGAAATGAACAGAAACACTATGTTCATATGCAAATAATCTGATATAATACTGTTTTGTATATAAACCTTTAACCAAATATTCATATACAAATTTAGTATAGTCTAGACTAGTTGCATTTTACCTGTAAAAACCCAGTCATTCCGTTTCAAACTTGAGTTGATTACAACGTGTGAATTTCAGAATTCGTTCTGATGTCCCTTTTCTAATAACGTTAAAATACTGGAAATTCGAAAAGAACTTACCAATCGTCATCGTCACAGGCCATCATTGAATATAAATCCAAAACTACAGGAATCTGTAAGAGAAGAAAAGTTAGGGTCCACCAGGTTTTGCTTCAAATAAATAAACAAATTAATTGTTTCTGGTTCTTTGTACATATGTTATCAACAAAAGCTAGGTTTGTAGTATCTATTGTTAAAATTTTTAAATCGCTCGAAGGCTAAACTGCGAAAGACTTCGAGCACGGAGACCAATAAAGCGACCAGCACTTACACAAAGACATAATGATGCCCGGCTGCAGTGGGCGCGTGACCATATCGGGTGGAATATTCGCTCTTGGAAAAGAATTCATTGGTCCGACGAAAGTCGTTTTCTTCTAAAACCAGTTGATGGCAGGATGCGGGTATGGCGTCAACGCAACACAGCTTTTGATCCTGCACATGTTCTGGGAACTACAGCTTTTGGTGGTGGCGGAGTGGCAGTTCGGGGTTGCTTCTCATATGACTGTAAGTTAGAATTGTATCAATTCAATGGCACACTAACTGCTTCAAAATACAGAGATCCGATTCTGAACCCCCGTATTGTGCCCCATTTTGATGCACATCCACTTGGAAACAGACCCGGGTTCATGGACGACAACGCCAAACCTCATAGAGCACGCATCGTCAAAGATTATCTTGCAAATGAGGCAATTGAGACATTACCATGGCCTGTCATGTCTCTGGATATGAATCCGATAGAGCATGTTTGGGACTATCTCGGCCGGAAAGTGAATGAACGTGACCCTACATGTAAGAACATTCAAGAATTGAGTGTTACTTTAATTCAGGAGTGGCGGCGATTCCCTCAACGTAGACTTCAGAGACTTATCCAGAACATGAGGAGACGAGTTCAAGAATTGCACCGGAAGCGTGGTGGATACACACGATACTGACTCTTTTCTTGTGAATAAATGTTTAAAGATGATTTCTTCTTACATCTTAATAACACTCAACCTGCCAACTCTGTGTATATAATATTACCAGCGGTTCAAACTGAAACATTTTTTGAGTTATGATTTTGCAGTTTTATGTCATATTTTTAAAAACAAACGACATCTTGTCTTTATTTTTGTTTGTTTTTCTATACCTCTGTAATTATATATTTCTGGCGTAATGAATTTGTCACCTTGATAACTTTTAATCTTGTTGGAATATTTGAGCAAAGCCAAGTAACAGCACGGCATGTCCGCGGTTAGCGGACTCAGAAGCAACTATAAAAAAGTTTTGGGTTCAGTTGAAATGAGAAAGTTTAAGATCAATATGTTATGATTGTTTACGTTATTTATTTATATTGACACTCAATGACTAAGGCCATTCGTTGGTCAGTCTGTGTCTAAATTTTTGACAAGAAAAACCGTCATTTGTATCGTTGCATAATCTCCTAGACTTGTATATTATTATTTTTTGTTTATGCTGTATCGTCATGTTTGTCGATCCGATACTAAGTGTACTGGTTTAGCAGCTTTCTTTTAGACTCTTTATATATATATGTCTACAAATTAAGCTCAAAACTGTTAGAATTAGATTTTTAACAATGTCAAATTTTTGCTTACCGTCAGCGGGATTCGAACTCACACCGTTGTGACACTGTGGCACCAATTCGCATGCACTATGTCCAGTGGTCTAGACCCCTCGGCCAAATCCGCTATAAAAAATATAGCTGCATTAACCGGGGTGAATCGTAGACATAGACACAATACATGTGTTCTAGCGTGTGACTATGGAATTTTCGTAACCAATACGTATTAATTTGACAGTAATCTAATTCAGCATTTTTTTGTATATATTATATAGGATGACAAAGTTACTTGTCATACAGTCACAGTAAGTAATTTATATACAAACGTCTAAGTATTGTGACAACCATATCATATATCTATCCAGCGGATTTCTGAAAAATTAGAAATACAGGGTTAATATCAAATATTTATATATACGTCTACAAATTAAGCCCAACACTGTTAGAATTTGCTTACCCTCAGCGGGATTCGAACTCACACAGTCGTGACACTGTGCAATATGCCCAGCGTATATTGCAAATCTATTTAACGATTTGGATCTGTTATATATATATATAATCGTTAAAATCAGTGGTAAAATGCAATAGCAAATAGAAGGAAATGAAATTTCTTATAATAAAATAAAGTCATAAAAGATATTGATTTTTATTTATTTTAAGATATACAAATGTTGATGTACAGCTATTAAATAAATGTTAATTTATATTTAGATACTCATAGAACGAAATGAAACATTCCTTGGTATATGAAGTCCTGAAAACTAACACAAATAAAAAACGTAAATGAAAATTTAAAAGATGTAGTACTAATTAAAAAAAAATTAATAGTTTATTTAGTTTTTAAAAAATCACAAAAGTTAATTATTTCATATCGGTTGTTTTGCAAAAATACGTCTCTTCTAACATTTTTGTTGTTCTTGTTTATTTTAAATTCTGAAAATATTATTAAGTTCTTAACAATGTTTATGGACACGATTTTAGTTTTCCGTTTGGAATACGTGTAATTGCAAATCTTTTGAAACAATTATAACTACTGTAAAAACAATTCTATGGAAATTGTAATGTGTTGGTATTATTTCTTTGATCTTCCAAAGATGCTCGACGGAAAGACAAGATAACTGTCCATCTTAACCACCCCCCCACCCCCCAACAGAACCACGTGACTATGGGATTTCGAAAACGTCAATATATATATACCGATAATAATAAATTTTAATATAGGACCGGTTAAGTATAATTACTCGTTCGGGTCCGCCTAGACCCGAAATGTTTACATTTTGGGTCCGCTTTCTATCGCTTTTTGTATGTAATTATAGGTCCGGGGTGTAACGTAATAATATGGAGTAGGCATTGCCAAAATGCGAGCGCAGACAATATAGTCCTTTATTAATAGATCATTATTTTTTGCACACAATTCCTTGTTTTCCTTTGTTCATTAATTTTACCTTACCTTACACTATTGCATGTTTATATACATATCATCACATATAGTTAGTAGCGTCAACAAGAAGTAACTAAGTCAAATAATATCAACAATTTATGAATGAAAAAAGTAATGTCAACAATTTATCTAATCTATCTCTTAAGTTATACAAAAATTTTCGTCAGATGCATATGCTGTATGTCATACTGAACCTATTTCATTTTGAGCAGCCTTGAGAAAAGTCATCATAGCAGACCTGAACAGCTAAAGGACAAATAAATAAAATTGAAAACATCAAATTACTTTTACTATAGATATGATAGTAATTTCGGACCCGAAAGCTACGAATCGGCGCAGCTACTAATTCTTTTTCGATTTTCGTGCCCGCAAGCAATGTGTTAAAATGAAAGGCGCTTGTGCGATAAATATTGATGTAAATCAGAGACATATAATTACAATTAATTATATGTCTCTGTGTAAATATAGTGGAAAATTTAGTTTTTCGCTAGCTTTATGCACATAAGTTGTTTATCTGTAAGTCATTCTTTTATAAAATTGAATAATTCATGATCTTACCAAATTTGTAGTTAAATTAGCAGGAAGAAATTAATGTAAAGAATGACGAATTTTCTTAAATTATGATAAACATATGGTCGACAAATTATTTTGTACAAATTTCTACAGTAAAAAACATCGTCCTGCATTGAAATGTGTGCAAATTCCTCACAAGTAAAATTGGGACGTGATTCTTTGGGGTAGTTGGCTCGGCTAATACAGCTGTCCTCGACCCAGTACAACTTCCCTTGGACAAAATACAGGTCAAATATGAAAACACCAATTTAATAACACTATAATATAAGTCATTGTGCAGAATGTACGTTCTTAGTATTTGATTGTTATTTTGTATCTTCACAAGTTAAATTTAAAATAAGACCGGATAAGTAAATTGGTCGGACCTTAAATTATAGAGTCCCGGACACAGAATGTTGATTTACGTTTGTATCCTGCATATGTAATTTGGGAGGACCCGTTATGCGAACCTGTTGTTGCCTTTTCTATGGAACATTTTATTCTGCGTTTGATATTTTGATATGAATTTTGTTCATTTTTAATTTTCTTGTAAGCAATTATTATACAAGCATTTTGGTCATGGTATTAATAAAGGAATCTATAAATCCGTGTGTAAATCCAATACGAGTGATACGATTCCCCGTATATTGTGTTAAATATGTTCTACACATGTCTATCAAATAAAGAGGAGTAACTCTATTCGAGATAACATAACTTTATAACATTTCTGCACATGCGTAGAATTATGGTTCTCACTTGCGTCGAGGTTCTAGTTTGAACCTTGGTTCTGAGCGGAGCAGTAGGCTGATATATACTGATGGCTGAAAGAGGTTATGCAAATATTCTAGAACACAGATCGGAACACGCACTACATTTTGTTTACATTTTGTATACTGAAAAAAGACGGAGAAAAAATTCCGGACAAAGATACATCGCTGAATTGGGAGCACATTACATATTTTATAAAGAAATCCTTAGTTGCTTCTATTTTTCCAGAGAAATTAAAGATAACTAAGTGCTTTATATTAGAAAAACAATACACTAGAAGTAAAGGTAGTTATAGGCCAGCAAGTTTCGAAAAAGCTAATTTATGAACAGTTATCTGATTTTTTTTCTATTTTCATTTTTATTATTTATTGTCTGCCTTTGAAGGAAGATTTTAATGTCAAACTAACGTGTTGAAAATTATTGAGGATTTGAAAATAGCCTTTGTTGATAATATATACTTTACATTTGTCAACGGCGTTGATTACCGCGTGGTTTTTTACTTGTTTTAATTAAACGCAAATGGTGTATCAAAAGAGTTTATAAAATTATTCAGCAGCTACACGTCAAATAGAAAACAATAGGAGAAAGTGAATACCCTTAGTCGTTTTTTGTTTTGTTTTTTTTAAACCATGTACAAAGGAAAGTGTTACACAAGGATCAATTGCAGGACCTTTTTTTTATAAATGATATATTTTATTCAGTTGATAGTAATAAAATATACAACTATTTTGAATGCTGACAATAATATTGATACTGTCATCCCAAACTTGAAAGTAATAGGTAATAATTAAATTGTGGACTGGTTTAATAACAATTTAATGCAAATCGGTCCAGACAAATGACAGGTTTTGGCTATCTGCTTGACTTTAAATGGTAATAAGATTAAGTGTGAAAAAAATGTAAAGCTGCTCAGAGTCTAGATTAACTTCTGGATTTCTCCCCCAATGTAACAACATTTAATTTTTCGACACTCTACACGATCCTCTCTCATATCCAGCTTAAAACCAGGCTTTAAGATCTTATTAACGCTGCTTTTCAAGAAAGATGAATTAGACGAAATTAATACATGGCGGCCGTTTCATATAGCGATCGCTAATTAACGTGCTCGTTATCCCATGCAATTTAAATGGGATAACGCGCACGTTAAGCTAACGATCGCTTTTATATTGTTATGTTAAATTTTTAGTGTTTTTTCTTAAACAAAGAGTTTAACAAACTATATAAACTGAAACATTTTAGAAATAATTAAAAATTAAAATATAGATGAAATTGTTTTTTAAATCCATTTTTTTCTTGTATGTTTTATTTTTCAGTACTTTACAAACAGTTTAAACAATCTTAAATAAAAACATAGTATTTTTAAAATAGAAAACTAGACAAAGTCGATCTAGCCATCACTTTTTTGTCGAATGGTGACTTTGACCATTGATACATATTATATATCCCATGTTTCATTGAAATCAAATGCACACTTTTTGAGTTATTGTCCGGATGTTTATTTTTGTAAAAATTTCTAACATGTTTTGGCAGCTGTGACCTTGAAATTTCACGGATTTAATATAAATAACACATATATTTTTATGTTTATACATATATTTATTGATACTTTATCAACTATTTCTAATCTGCTGATTTTATTTTCATCGACTTGGGAAATTGTTTAGAACATTTGAGAAAACGAATTTCAATGTTTCTCGTTCATACAGAACCAAACCATCTTAACAATTTCAAATTTTCAACAGATATAGTTGGGGTTCAAAACAAGGAATTGAACCTTTTCCTGAACAAACCACTATGTCTGGACAAACTAAATTATTATTTAGATCTTTCAAAGTGGGTTATGTACCATTTCCACTTTAAATCGATGAAACCAAAGTATGGAGACCAAATCGAATTGTTATTTACAGATACAGTTATGCTTCTTTATATTGTTATTTTTTCAACATAAAGCATCTTTTTAAATTGCAGCTATATGTAAAAACGTCAGTGTGTTGCAAGATTTCAACACGAAGTAGAATTTTAAGCAGTCTAGACAAACCCTTTAAAAGAAACACGAAATCATTCTTTTCGCATTTAAAAAACGGAAAGTCTCATACGAATGTCCTTTAACCATTGAAGCGGAACATGTCACTTCGACTCTGTTACGTAACATATATAGATATATAGACATTTGGGTAATGGACCATTTGGAAAAACAATAACAATAAACAATTATAAATGAATTGATCGTTATGGGAAATTAATCTCTCAAATACGACCGGTCATTTGACTTTTTTCTAGACAGGACAATGAGTAACTCGCCGAGTGTCTAATTAAAGGCAGGCACTGCTTACTCGTCCGGAGCACCTGAGTGTAACCATGGTTTTTATTGGGTTCAGGCTACTCACTTTGTTTTTCTGGTGCGCTGTATATATGTTTGTCTATATCCGGATTTGTAATTGTCCTTCGACTTTCGGCTCTTGTTCGGTGGGTTACCTTGCTATTTTTCTTAGGCATGGAGAGTTCACTTGGCAATCCTACTTTAACACATCCACTACGCTGTGCTATTTTTCTTAGGCATGGAGAGTTCACTTGGCAATCCTACTTTAACACATCCACTACGCTGTGCTATTTTTCTTAGGCATGGAGAGTTCACTTGGCAATCCTACTTTAACACATCCACTACGCTGTGCTATTTTTCTTAGGCATGGAGAGTTCACTTGGCAATCCTACTTTAACACGCCCACTACGCTGTGCTATTTTTCTTAGGCATGGAGAGTTCACTTGGCAATCCTACTTTAACACATCCACTACGCTGTGCTATTTTTCTTAGGCATGGAGAGTTCATTGGCAATCCTACTTTAACACGCCCACTACGCTGTGCTATTTTTCTTAGGCATGGAGAGTTCACTTTGCAATCCTACTTTAACACATCCACTAAGCTGTGCTATTTTTCTTAGGCATGGAGAGTTCACTTGGCAATCCTACTTTAACACATCCACTACGCTGTGCTATTTTTCTTAGGCATGGAGAGTTCACTTGGCAATCCTACTTTAACACATCCACTACGCTGTGCTATTTTTCTTAGGCATGGAGAGTTCACTTGGCAATCCTACTTTAACACATCCACTACGCTGTGCTATTTTTCTTAGGCATGGAGAGTTCACTTGGCAATCCTACTTTAACACATCCACTACGCTGTGCTATTTTTCTTAGGCATGGAGAGTTCACTTGGCAATCCTACTTTAACACATCCACTACGCTGTGCTATTTTTCTTAGGCATGGAGAGTTCACTTGGCAATCCTACTTTAACACATCCACTACGCTTCAAAAGAGGAGATTCTTGAAAACCACACTCCATATCAAAGTCGAGGATTGTGATCTCCCATTCTTGTATTGGATACCAAATTCACAAACCTCCATACAAACAGAGTTTTATAGGAAGTCTCGTCGAAGTGTACCACCAAACCACTACCGAAACAGGGCTTCAAAAAAAGTGACACTTTCTTCTCCAGAAGTGGCCTAAATGAAATGTGAATATTAAAAAATTCAAAAGACCTGATACACATCTTGAGGTCTGGATATCTTCCTCAATTTCAGCATTAAAACCAGTGAATTTGCGCCACTCTACACGGCTATACCTCATATACACTTAAAGATCTTATAAAAGGGTTCTTTTATATTCTAATAAATTTAATGGAAAGGAGAAAAGCGGAATGAGGCGATATAAATAACGGGTAATTAGTCAGGACAGAATTTACTTCGTCATCAATGACTCTTAATCAAATAATAAATATACCAAGACCAAATCTGTCAAACGTGAGATTTTCTTATTGATAATGTAACCAGCAGGATTATCCATACAGGCAATATATATAGAAGGCTATCAAAGGGTTCTATTATCTCTTTATTTCGATAGTTTATATAAACATCAAAGATCCAGTGGATAAAAGCCCTCACATGTGGTGCGAAAAGGCATCCACTAGGTGTTCTTAAATATCCCTTACATAACAGCGTAACCAAAAAGTATCTATCATTCAACTAAAGTAAAGTACAACAATACTATTCGTCTTTTCTGCACGATGACCAATTGTAAAGTGAGTAGACAGGAGTAAGAACAGGAATAAGAATAGAAGTTTTCTTTCAAAACCTGTCGAACAGGCCGGACAAGTTGTCAAATAAAAATCAATACTTAATGACCGAAAGTGACCACTACTCACATTAAAACCAGAATTACCCGAACTAGGTAAAGATAAATCCAACTTACAGTTAAACAAATATTAACTTAAAATAAAACAAGACAATATTTAATCATTCAGTCGGAATGATTCAAAACATGTTTAATTTTAAATACAAACAATATGTACACGATACAAAAATACAGTCTACCACATACTCCCCCCTGTCAAGAAATGACGTCCCGTCATTTTCCTCGTCTGTCAGCTATGAACGGATAACTTTACAAGGTCCAGAATCGTCTGTGCAGCTTCTTTCTGAAGACCATGAAAAAGTTCTGTCGTTGCTAGCGCCTTAATATACTCGGCTTTCCTGTACCACTCATCACTGCCGTTTGTTATAGAGTTTACGATATAATCTCCCGAGTTGTACCACGTCGGAGGTCTGCGATGTCTCCCCGATCGTCTTATCTGAAGCTCTGGTAGATTATCAGGTGGTGAGTTGTCAGATGATGAATTATCAGAGATCCCACTTAGATCTACGACACCAGGAACTTCTTCGTGGTGTTCGGCAACAACTGGCGAAGCGCTTCTCGAATCAGGCTGATGGGCGTCCCCATCGGATTCCACTTCCGAGTGAATCTCATTATCCTCTATCTCAGTTTCGTCGACTAATGTGACAGGTTCTTGGCCAACTTCTAAGGCTGTGTCATCAGTAGTGGATGAGCTACTGCTTGCAGTCCTATGAAAATGGCTTACCAAGAAAACTTCAGTGTCCGATTCATCTGATGATATACTTACTTCCGATTCAGGCACTGTAGTCTTCACTTCGGTCTCCGATTTCTTCATCTGACGTTTAGTCTTAGGTGGTGATGGTGAAGATGGTGATACAGAAGCAGGATCAGATGTTAGGTATCCGATTGGCAACAACAAATTTCTATGTAGATTTCTTTTTCGTCCTTGCCCATTCTCCATCTGTACTGTGAATACTGGAATTTCCTTATTCGGTTGATCCAAAACTATATATGGCTGGTCTTCCCATCTATCTGCTATTTTGTGTTTACCGTCATAAGCTACCCTTTTCACTAGAACTCTATCTCCTTTCTGTAAACTGGCTCCTCTGACTTTTAAATCGTATTGTTCTTTCTGTTTCTGTTGTTGTTTCTTTGATGTTCGTATGGCTAATTGGTATGCTTCAAGCAGTCTATTTCTTAAGTCCTGAATGTATTTGGATCTTGGTTGCTCTTGTTCTTTGAGAATACCAAAAGCAAGATCTATCGGTAATCGTGGATTTCTTCCAAACATTAGCATGTACGGTGCCTGTCCAGTGGTTTCATGTCTCGTACAATTATATGCGTGTACTAATGGTCCGATGTAATGTTTCCAATTAGTCTTTTGATGTGGTTCCAATGTACCTAGCATTTCTATTAGTGTTCTGTTGAATCTTTCGCAAGCTCTATTTCCCATCGGATGGTAGCTGGTTGTTCTTGACTGCTTAGTTCCAAGAAGTTTACATAGTTCCTTAACAACTGCACTTTGAAAGTTGGTACCTTGGTCTGAATGTATCCTTTGAGGTATGCCATAATGCGTTATAAATCCATTAAATATTGCATCTGCCGTTGTCTTAGCTGTCTGGTTGCGTGTTGGAATTGCAACTGCATATTTGGTGAAATGATCTATTATAACAAGTACATTCTGTATTCCTCCCTTCGCTGGTTCTAAAGTCAGATAATCTATACAAACAAGTTCTAATGGTGATGATGTTGTAATGGTAACTAGAGGAGCTCTGGTATTTGTTGGCGTCTTTCTCTTCAAACATCTGTCGCATTTCTCGATCCATTTCGTAGTTTCATCGTTCATTCCTGGCCAGTAGAAACGGTCACGTAATAATGACAATGTCCGATCTCTGCCAGGGTGACCCATGTCATTATGAAATGCTCTAAGTACTGTAGTGACGTGTTCTTTTGGTAATACCAGCTGCGATCTTACCTCATCGCCTATACTTACCTCTCTGTAAAGAATACCATTCTTAACCTTAAGGTGCTTAAATTGTCTCCTTAAAGGGTGTGGACCTACTTCTTCGATAGATGGTTTTCTGTTCTCTTTCACGTAACTAATCCATGATCTTAAATTCAGATCAAGTAATTGAGCTTTCTCCCAATCGATGATGTCAAACATTTCGGATGATTCTAAAACTTCATCTTCTATCACGACTGGATCAATGGCTAAACTTTCAATGTAGGATGTCGGCAGTATACTGTCACATATGGCCTGTACTGAATCAATAGAAATTTTTTCGAGTTGTTCTGGCAATCTACTCAAGGCATCAGCGTCAGCATTTGCTTTTCCTGGGCGATAAAGAATATCAAAGTTGTATGCACTAATTGCAGCTAGCCAACGATGTCCTGTAGCATCAAGCTTTGCGGATGTTAGTACATAAGTGAGTGGATTGTTATCAGTGAAGACTTTGAAGGTTTGTCCATATAAATAATCCTTGAATTTATCCGATATTGCCCATTTAAGTGCTAAAAATTCCAATTTATGAGGAGGGTAATTCCGTTCAGATTTAGTTAAACCTCGACTAGCATAGCTGACGACCTTTTTCTGTCCTTGGTGATCCTGGTAAAGGACTGCACCTAAGCCACTACTCGATGCGTCTGTGTGCAACTCGTATGGTAAGGATGGATCAGCATATGCAAGAATGGGTGACGTTACCAGCAAATGTTTTAACTGATTAAATGCAGTTTCTTGTTCTGTGCCCCAAGTCCATGGTTTCCGTTCTTTCCTCTTTCCTTTTACCTTCTTTGATAATGGTGTAGGCATCATATCTGTAAGCGGCTTACTAATCCTACTAAAATTTCGGATAAACCTACGATAGTACCCTACCAATCCGATAAATCTTCTGATGTCCTCAGGTGACGATGGTGTTGGCCAGTTCACAACTTTTTCTGTCTTATCAGGATCGATTTCCACCCCAAACTCAGAAACGATATGTCCTAGGAATTTTACACGTCTTTGAAAAAATGAATATTTCTTTGGTGCCAATTTTAGATTTGCTTTCCGAATTCTGTCAAAAACAAGTGCAAGGTTAGTAAGATGTTCTTCATACGTTCTGCCAAATATGATAATATCGTCTATAAAAACACAACAAATTTTCAAATTTAAGTCTGCCAGGCAATTTTCAACAAGTCTTTGATAGGTTGCTGGACTGTTAGTGAGGCCAAAGGGCATTCGGGTATATTCGTAAAAGCCTAACGGTCCGACTGTGAAAGCTGTGCGTTCTTTATGTGGTTCATAGATTTCAACTTGATAATATCCCGCTTTCATGTCTATTGTTGAGAAGTACTTTGCTCCTGCTAGACAGTCTAGTAATTCCTCAGTCCTAGGTAGTGCATAGGAATCCTTCTTCGTGAGTTTATTAAGTTGCCTGTAATCAACACATAGCCGCAAACTATTATCTTTCTTTCGAACGAGTACCACGTTCGATGCATAAGGGCTGCAGGATGGCCTAATGACTCCTATATCCAATAGTTGTCGTAGATGGGTCTTTACTTCCTCGTACATTGATGATGGAATTCTGTGATATTTTTGTTTAAAAGGTGTTTCGTCTATAAGATCAATCCGATGTTGAATCTTATCAGTGTGCCCTAAATCGGTGTCAGATCTCGAAAATATGTCATGATATGATCTAATCAGTGCAATTCCTTTGTCCAACTCTTCCGTAGTTAAGGTACTTTGAGTTATTTCCATTTGGTCTAATACTGGTTGAAAGTCATCTGGAGAAATAATATCAGGCTTTTGATCTGGTTCAATAACAACTGGATGTACTTCGCATAGTATAGCATGTGGTGCAACGGTGACAGTCTGTGCCGTGACATTCGACAAAGTAACAGGTATTGGACCATTACATCTGTAGTTGTAATAAAAAATAGACGGATCAACATCAACATCACACAAACTAGAGTCTGACTGAACTGCTTGTAAAAGAGCAGCAGTATTATGATACGGAATTTCTTTGTCAGTGTAGCCCATTATCTCCATTGATGTGTTAGGTTTGATAATAATTTTCTTCGTTGACGCATTCTTGATAACCGCTAGTCGGTTCTTATTCTTGGCTAATTGTTGGTCTCTGAGTAATATGCATCGACATGCAAAATAAAAATTTGTGTGCAGATCTGTTGTCTGTAGAAATCTAGGACCTTGACTTTCTTTGAGATGATCCATGATTCTTGACAAAATGTTTGTGCCAAGTAGTAACGGTACTGCAGCGTTATACTTACTGTCAGGTGTTACAAGAAAAATACATGGGTGTCTACCAGGAACTCTTGGCAACTCAATCCATGTTTCAATATATCCTGCGTAAGGTAGCTGTTGACCTCCTGCGCACTCAATATCCAACAAAGTGTTGATAGTATGTAGTGGTAAATCCGATAAATACTTACTAAAATATGTCTCGCTGATAGTAGATACTGTTGACCCTGTATCCAGTAGTGAAGTAACCAAGTTTCCATGAATAATTACCTCTGCTTCTGTAGGTAATCCAAACAATCCTGGTGGCTCTTTAACTAAGTTGTTCTTAATAACTGTGGGACCACTTACCTGTTTATTTAGACCTATTGTTGATCCCTCTCCATAGGTCTCTTGGAGTTTAAATCATTCTTTGAATGATCCATACGAACTCTACAACCTCTTGCAATATGGCCATACTGTTTGCATCTGTAGCACTGGATGTCTTTCATGTTCTTATTTCCTGATTGTTGAGGCATTTCCTTTTGTTCCTTCTGTTGATTCGTATTTGAGTTATTCTGTTTTTGATTCCAAGGACGATTTCGTTGTCTGAAATTACTTGTCCTTTGGTTTTCTTGTTTCTCCTCAATCTTATTCACCTTCTCTGTCAATGCTTTTAACATAGTCTTAATTTCATTCACTTCCGAGTTCTCAATCAAAGCTGCTTTAGAAATTTTTTTGGTGTTGATTCCCTCTCTTAGTTGTTGGTCCTTTTCAATCTGTCTTAAAGCTACTCTCAATCCATCAAAGTCATGTATGGAATCATACTTGTGAGCTGAGATGTCCTTAAGGGATGACCTTAGGCCTGTCCAAAGCATAGCATGCAACATGGCGTCTGTTTCCTGGTGCGTTACAAGTCCACGCTCAGCTGCTTTACCAATGATCTCTTCTAGTCGACAACTCCAACTAGATACATCCTCATCTGGTTGTTGTCTTGCACTGTAAAATTCAGCCATGAGTTCTTCCTTTCTTGCAACATTTCCATAAACACTGTCAAGCTTCTGAAGTATTTGATGGACAGTAGCATCTGTGCCAAGTCTCATTGAAACCCTTCCTGCCTCACCTCGTAAGGAATGTCTTACTGCATGAGTAATTACATCAAGTTCATAAATCTTTTCCTTCATCAAACAATTTATCTCATACCGCCAGAGATCATACGTTGTCTCCCCTTTATTGCTGGCTCCAGAGAAATTTGAAATTCTGGGTGGTTGACTAAATGATGTCTTAGTAGTTCTATTATGACCCGTTATATCGGCGGATGCTTGTGGTAAGTTAGCACCTGGTGTAGTTCTCTTTGGTATTGCACCGATACCAAGCTCTTGGTGCTCCTTTTTTACTGGAAGAAGTGGTATATCACCTGTACTCTGAAGGTACTCAATCATCCATTGTTTTAAATCCTGAGGTGTATCAGCCTTAGGTGTTAATTTCATTTGGGCTAATGTCTGCAGCAAGGTTTCTTGGGCTGCTGTTATCTCAGTTTCTGCAGAATCCCCTGAGGTCGCCATGACACATTTAAGTAGCTATCAAAGTTGAGTATAAGTGTGACTAAATATGTAAATATAATCAACTATTTAATATCTAATAAACTTCTTTAGAGCGCAAATGCACTACATGTATGAATTGAGCTCCTTTTTTTAAATACTGCTGTATATGTAAATCCTTCGATGATAATATTTGATCTAACCTAAAACTTGTCGTTCACAATCAATTAAATAAAAAAAAAATTACTTACCTTGCTCAAGTTCAAACTGCAACACACGATCCTCTTGCAACGCGTTCTGTCTTAAAAACAAGCGATACGGGTATACCTCGCGTAAATAGATACGTATAATTATTTTAAGGCAAAAGTCAAATTAGTAATACCTTAATTACAATTTTTTTTTTTTATAAGTACCAAGCCAATAACGTCAGAAAGACTTGCCTACTTATACCCTGTACTACACAAAGAATCTGTAAATCAACTGGATGTAAACCAAGTGATGAAAATACAACAAAGATACGAAATATAGATAGTTACCAAGACGAAAGTCTAGATAAAGTTGTTAAGGTATAGGGTAGGGTGAAGGGTAGTTGGATGTTAAGTTGTTATACAATGAATGTTAGTAAAGTGATCTTGTATTCGTACACTATCACACTATGAACTAATTTACACCCTATTTAATTGATCAAGTTTATATTTCGATTTTTTTTTAATCTTATTTATCTGTTTACTCTGAATGAAAAAAAATCAGTCGAACCTGATAATTTACAATTTAAAACACTACATATACTATATTAGTACATATAAAGCTACGTGTATAACAAAACAAAAATGCACATATATACACAAAAGCAGCAAAATAAACATGCATAAGCTTTTATCATACAATCTAATACTAAGCATTACTGATTAAAGAAGTTATATACTAACACAGTACATGCGTTGATTATCTAGGAACACGTTTTTTCCTTCTATATACAATATCAGTACAAAATATTAATTGTTTGTGTTGTCTCTATACTAAAGTCGAATTACTTCGAGTACAAACAAAGTCAGCTTAGGTTTGTTTGTCTGTGAATAACTTCAGCAGATATATATGTATCAATAATGTGTGTATGCTTGTAAACAAAATTGATTGAAGTACTATGTATAATAAAATAAGTTAACGTAAACAAAAACAATAAATAAAAAATAAAAAAATGTAAACAGAAGTTCAGGACAAAAATAACTTCCGGTGACCTATGACCTTATGTGTTTGTTTATTTTTAATGGTTGCAAGTCGAATACGGCCACAGCTGAGTATGTCTATTTACTGATTCTATACACAAGTACACACGGAAAAAAATGTTTCGGTATCACATCATGATTATGTACATATCAACAGATCATGTTATATTTTTTCTAAAAAAAAACCCACAATATTCTATAAATATACAGCTATTCTAAATACAAAGCATTAAAGCGTAAAGCAACATGCAAAGCATTTAACAATACAAACAAGTAAAGCAACTCAAATACATGTATAACACTCAGATTCAACTTACTGTTACTGTTCGTTTCCAATAATTCTGTAAAAATTCTTTAAATCCTTCAACAGACGAAAATCATACTTCCGGTACATATGTCCTTAGTTGTGGAAAGTATACTTCCGGTACAGCTGTCCTTAGTGGTGGGGTACCCGACGGACGGAATACAGTCACTTATAGGCCTATGTCGTTAAGAACGAATCAGTTGATGTCCATCTAATACACATACGTTGGGCGCCAAAATGTAACCAGCAGGATTATCCATACAGGCAATATATATAGAAGGCTATCAAAGGGTTCTATTATCTCTTTATTTCGATAGTATATATAAACATCAAAGATCCAGTGGATAAAAGCCCTCACATGTGGTGCGAAAAGGCATCCACTAGGTGTTCTTAAATATCCCTTACATAACAGCGTAACCAAAAAGTATCTATCATTCAACTAAAGTAAAGTACAACAATACTATTCGTCTTTTCTGCACGATGACCAAGTGTAAAGTGAGTAGACAGGAGTAAGAACAGGAATAAGAATAGAAGTTTTCTTTCAAAACCTGTCGAACCGGCCGGACAAGTTGTCAAATAAAAATCAATACTTAATGACCGAAAGTGACCACTACTCACATTAAAACCAGAATTACCCGAACTAGGTAAAGATAAATCCAACTTACAGTTAAACAAATATTAACTTAAAATAAAACAAGACAATATTTAATCATTCAGTCGGAATGATTCAAAACATGTTTAATTTTAAATACAAACAATATGTACACGATACAAAAATACAGTCTACCACAATAACATATTTGTCATGTTTGGAAAACATGTTTTACAACAGGCTTTTTGTGTACTAATTGAGCTCCTCTCCTCGTCGAGTCATAGGTATTCTTTGCTATTCCCGGATTTGACTTTAGACTATACATGACAATGAGTAACTCGAGGGGTTGTCATTAGGTCAGCTACTACTTACTCGTCCTGAGCACCTGTGTGCACCCATGATTTTAATTGGGTTCAGGTTACTCACTTTGTTTTTGTGAGTTTGGTATTTGTTTCGCGTTGTATGTTTGTCTATATACGGATTTGTAATTCGGTGGGCTAAAATACAATACAGGAACAATAAAAAAAATTTAAAATATGGCATTGTTGACCAGAAAAAAATCAAATAGGCCCCCAAGTTGAAAACTACAAATCGGATTGTACTGAAAGTCGAACTTGATCTGTGCAAAGTTTAAACAAAATCTGTTGACACGTTTTTTAAATTATCATCTTGAAACCTCTGAGGAAGGACAGACGGACACTCATATTCATGCGGAGGGAATAACATAATACCCCGCCACTTTTTGACAACAGTTAACTTTGAAAGCTCTGGAACCCTCCCTACCATCAATGATGAAACCCAAGAGATTATTAAAATATGAAAATTGTACTTTTTTCACTGGACTTAATTGCTCCGAATCCTTAACATTTTACCAAATGTTTAGTTTCACTATTTTCTTCAAAAACTCTTCCTTCAAGGACCAAAAACCCTAAGTAAATAGCACTGGTATGTGTACAACGAAAAGAAAAGACATTAATTGTGTCGTTTAGAAAAACCCTTTTTTATCCAGCTTTTCTTTGCTATAAGGAATTGCCCAACACTTCTGCAAAAGTCATTAATTTTGACCTTTTTGAGGGAAATAATTCCTATAAGCAGGAGTTTTTGATGCTTAGAGGGAGAAGGGAGGTTCACTTAAAATTTGCTGTACCTGTTATACTTGTTTAACTATCAGTCGACAACTCTCTTGACTCCCCTCCCCCCCCCCCATTTTCTATTTTAAGCCAACGTAGCTATGTAGGTAGTCAGGTGTCATGATTTGCACAATTTTGGTAGAGGACGTCCTAAAGATGATGTGTGCAATGTTTCAAAGCAGTCCTTTTATGGGTTAAAGAGGAGAAGATTTTTTAAAATCAATTAAAATTGATTAAAAAAATTGAAGAATGTGTCCATGGGACACGGATGCCCCCGCTAAAGGAAGTCCCAAACAGGAAGTAGTTGTCCAACAGGTCTGAAAGTCGCTTAGGACGTACAACTTGTGATACTTAACCACCCTGCCAAATTTCAAATTGTTCTCATGTACGGTTTCTGAGTAAAGCTTGATGGAAATTTTCATACTCGTGTTGACACATTTTCAAATCGGCCCAGTCGAAAACAGGAAGTAGTTGTCCGAAAGGTCTGAAAGTCGCTTAGGACGTACAACTTGTGATACTGAACTACCCTGCCAAATTTCAAATTGTTCTTGTGTACGGTTTCTGAGAAAAGCTTGACGGAAATTTTCATACTCATTTTAACACATTTACATATCGGCCCAGTCGCAAACAGGAAGTAGTTGTCCGACAGGTCTGAAAGTCGCTTAGGACGTACAACAAGTGATACTGAACCACCCTGCCAAATTTCAAATTGTTCTTGTGTACGGTTTCTGAGAAAAGCTTGACGGAAATTTTCATACTCGTGTTAACACATTTTCATATCGGCCCAGTCGCAACAGGAAGTAGTTGTCCGACAGGTCTGAAAGTCGCTTAGGACGTACAACTTGTGATACTGAACCACAATGCCAAATTTCAAATTGTTCTCATGTACGGTTTCTGAGAAAAGTTTGACAGAAATTTTCATACTCATGTTAACACATTTTCATATCGACCCAATCGCAAACAGGAAGTAGTTGTCCGACAGGTCTGAAAGTTGCTTAGGACGTACAACTTGTGATACTGAACCACCCTGCCAAATTTCAAATTGTTCTCATGTACAGTTTCTGAGAAAAGCTTGACGGAAATTTTCATACTCATGTTAACACATTTTCATATCGGCCCAGTCACAAACAGGAAGTAGTTGTCCGACAGGTCTGAAAGTCGCTTAGGACGTACAACTTGTGATACTGAACCACCCTGCCAAATTTCAAATTGTTCTGATGTACGGTTTCTGAGAAAAGCTTGACGGAAATTCGTACGGACGTACAGACGGACGGACGGACGGACAGACGGACATGAGTAAACGGTTCATCAGACAATCTTGACCCGAAGTCATTTTTGTAGCCCTCATAGAGCAGAACAATTAAGCAATTAAATTTTTCTCTAGTTCTAATAATTTTTAAGATTTTGAGGCAAAAATGTCAAAAATAATCAATTTTGACAATTAAAGGGCAATAACTCCTATAAGGAGTCCTCATACAACTTCAACCCAATGGAGTGTTTCGTAGAGCTTTTGATGCAGATGAAGGCATGTCTCTTCGGTTTTCCTTTATCTGTTACACTTTTTAAATATAAGCCAAAAACTGTATTTTACCCCCCCCCCCCTTTTCTCCATTCTATATTAGGCCATGGCGGCCATGTTGGTTAATCTGCAGCCATGGTTGGTGCAAACTTGGTTGAGGACATTTGACGGATGATGTGTACAAAGTTTCAAAGCAGTACTTTCAGTGGTTTCAGAGGAGAAGATTTTTAAAAAATCAATTAAAACCGATTAAAAAAAAACAGTTCAAGGGGAATAACTCTTAAACGGTTCATCAGACAATCTTAACCCTAAAGTCATTTTTGCAGCCCTCATAGAGCAGAACAATTAAGCAATGCTAACCTTTTCTCTAGTTCTAATCATTTTCAAGATTTTGAGGCACAAATGTCAAAAATAATCAATTTCGACAATTAAAGGGCAATAACTCCTATAAGGGGTCATCATACAACTTTGACCAATGGAGTGTTTCGTAGAGCTTTTGATGCCGATAAAGGCATGTCTCTTCGGTTTTCCTGTATCTGTTATACTTTTCAAACTATAAGCTTACAAATTGTATTTTGACCCCCCCCCGTTTTTTTTCAGCCATGGCGGTGGCCGATTGGTTAATCTGCGGCCATGCTTGGTGCAAACTTGGTTGAGGACAATTGACAGATGATGTGTACAAAGTTTCAAAGCAGTACTTTCAGTGGTTTCAGAGGAGAAGATTTAAAAAAAATCAATTAAAACCGATTAAAATAAACAGTTCAAGGGGGATAACTCTTAAACGGTTAATCAGACAATCTTGACTCTAAAGCCAATTTTGTAGCCCTCATAGAGCAGAACAATTAAGCAATGCTTACTTCTTCTCAAGTTCTAATAATTTTCAAGATTTTGAGGCAAAAATGGCAAAAATCATCAATTTCAACAATTAAAGGGCAATAACTCCTACAAGGAGTCGTCATACAACTTTAACCCAATAGAGTGTTTAGTAGAGCTTTTGATGCTGAAGAAGGAAGGTCTCTTTGGTTTTCCTGTATCTGTTATACTTTTTGAACTATAAGCCAAAAACTGTATTTTGACCCCCCCTGTTCTATTTTTAGCCATGGTAGCCATGTTGGTTGGTCTCAGGCCATGAGTTGTGCAAACTTGGCAGAGGACATTTTACTGATGTGTGCAAAGTTTCAAAGCAATCCCTTCAGTGGTTTTGGAGGAGAAGATTTTTAAAGAAAAGTTAACGACGACGGACAACGACGACGACAACGGAGGCCAAGTGATGGCAATAGCTCACACGACCCTTCGGGTCAGGTGAGCTAAAAACATATTCACGCATTGCTGAAACATTCTTTACTTCGTATTAAAGAACAATTGTCAGTCACCTAATTTGTTTTCGTCTCAAACTGGAAATGAATTCATTAATGTCACGTGATTAATGGCCTGAAAAACCAGGCAAGATCGAGTTGAATATAAGGCAAAGATTAAGTTTTCATTCTTTTATTATTTTACTATAAAGCAAAACAATTGTTGTTATATGTATGTGCACACATGTTGAAATAGCAGTCTATATGTCTACAAGTATTTTTATACATTGGAACACATTTCATTCAAACTGGTTCTATTGAGAACTCATCAAAGAGATACCAGTTCATGCAATACAGAACTTGTTAAGGAATCTGGTACATGTACCAATAATATGCAATTCCAAACATTTTAAGATATGATAAAACATCAAATTTCAGGTTTTATTCAGTATCTATTAGTGCATGAAATTATAACCCTCAAGGTCATCAAATATTATTACTTCCATAATTAGGAGTAAGTGTATATTTACTTATATATGGGTCTTCAAAAAATATTAGTCACAAAACTGCAAAATAAGGTAATACTGTGTTGTTTTTTGTAGAGATATACCACTTAAAAATATGTGCAATCTCAACAGAATCAGTTTCATTAAATTCATTAATGCCCTCTAGAAATACATATCATAAACAAGAAATTGATGAAGGACATAAATTAAACATATCTGCATGTATGAAATAAAACGGAGGTAAAAAAATGAATCTGTGGTAATCAAAAATGGAAAATGTATCAACAAAAAAGTGTTAGAGTGGTTCAAACTTCAAATTGTGAAATATGTAAAAAATTATTTTAAAAACTTTAAATTTTGTCACACTTACTTGTCACTTATTGGCAATGGTAAAAGTGACATTATGAACATTTAAATGAGATTTACTAAGGGGTCGTCCATAATTGTCAACCATTTTCACAAGTGTGCAAAAAGCACACTTTTTGAGACCCCCCACCCCCCATCAAAAAGTGTACCAGGGCTCACCACACTGGGCGAAGTGGGCGACAAAGTCGCCCTACTAGGACCTGAAATCGCCCTAAGGCGCCTCAAAAGCGAAGTCGAAGTCGCCCTGTCATTTACCTGAAGTCGCCCGATGTTTCACATAAGATTCTTGTAAATCTGGTCCAAATACTTCACCCAGACTACCAATTTATCAGTAAATGTGTAATTCCAATAAAAAAAACGGCAAACAATATGCGTATTTAACATATTTTCCAAGGATTTACGACTTTCAACTGTATTACGCGCCATTTGTTTATTTACCGGATATGACTAATTACCGGAAGTGAACAACCAAGAAAAGTAATGTACAACGGCCCATAATGAAAAATCGTAATTTTTTTTATAAACAAACACTTTTATTTGGTGTCAAACTTCAGTTCTTTCAAAGAGTAATGTACTTTAACAATTTTCTTTGATAAGTATATGAGCTCCACTTGAAAGAATAAAGATGTATAGTAATTATTGACATTAAGCTTAAGGTAAGTTCTGTAGATGGGTGTCCCATGAAGCAAATTGGATCAGCACAACTTTGTCCAAGTGGAAGTGTGCTGAACAGAAGAATTATTTCTTGGTTTAATGTAATGTTATTCTATCTATCTTCTTTGGAAATTTGCTCAGATAAACATGGCATGTTCATACCAAACTGTTAGGAATATTATGATACAAGAACTCATGAATGAAGTTTATGTCTTACACATATACAAATATTTTTGTTGATCTATTTTTATTTATGAATAATTCTAATATGATTTGCATATTTAGAAATACGTTTATTTGATTGGTCTAGATTACTTCCGGTTGAGGTTTTTAACGAAATATATTTTTTGATAAATGAAGTTGACTCCATTTATTTTAGGATAAACGACGTTGACTGAACTATTTTTAGCGTAACCAATGTAAACAAAGATGGCGGCTTTCACTATCGAAAGTAGCGATCAACTTACAAATTATTTGTTTGATGAATTATCATTAATGATTTGTTAAATTTAAAACTTTCCTTGTGTTCGATACAGAAAACAAAGTTATAGATTGATGTAAAACTTAATTGTGTTTATTAAAATCATAAAATGGTTTATGGAAATAATCGTACGTAAAAAAAATATTCATACGTTCGCAGTCAATCCCGCTACCAAATACACAAGAAATATGAAGTTGAGAAACACGTTAGATAAATTAATTTCTTAATGCAATTAAAGAATTATAAGGATTAAACACCGTTTTCAATGGATTTATCGGTATATCAACAAGACCAACTCACTCACAAACATATCATAAAAGTCCTTCGGACTTTTATTAGTTTGTGAGTGAGTTGGTCTTGTTGATATACCGATAAATCCATTGAAAACGGTGTTTAATCCTATAATACCTTGTACAGCCACAAGTACTAAAGTAGAAAGAAAAATAGTCCCTATATCTGGTGTTTTTTTTTCATTGATTAATGATAAAGGTTATTTGCTGTTTGATATTGCATACCATGAATAATAATGAAAAAGAAAGAAAAAATACTGAATCTAAGTGTGTTATGGTTTTAAAAGACAAGAGAAATAATCCTGGAAATTGATGTAAATAATGAAAAATGTATGTAACTACTGCGAAATTAATTATTTGTACGGTCCCCCTGACTTCTCCCTAGTGTCTCCTGAAGTCTCCCTATCAGGGTCTGACTTCTCCCTGTTTGGCTGCCAGGGAGAAGTCACTTCTCCCTACTTGACTTCTCCCTACTTTTTTAGAGTGTGGTGACACCTGTGTACATCAACCATTTAACTAATATAAAAACCAAACTCCACGGAAACGAAAAATTGCTGAAGATAAAAAAAAAGTGTACGCAAAAATGTCGACATTTTTAACCCCCTCCCTAAAGTGTGCGGTTTGCACACTTATGAAAATGGTTGACAATTATGGACGACCCCTAAACATTTGATTATTAGTGACACTGCTAAAAATATGTACAAAGGAAGATGATTACGCATGCCAAATTTGATTGATTGATTTAATGACTACATAATGCCCAGCTGGTAGTATATCAATTGCTACATACAGAAATTGCTCCGAACTAGTTCTGACCTGATCCTTACAATTGTTCATTCAATTGCCTTGTATAATTTTAGTTCGGAAACAAGTCATTACTCTTATTACATAAATGTTCAAATTTTGAAAGTCACCATCTCAACTGGATAAATACCATGACTAACTGATTGGTGTGGTAGAGCCTATATATAGAACCAGGAATACATATATAACAATATTATGTCAGACTTCTCAAAAATTCTTGTTGAGTCATATTTCAGCTTGTAAGGCTTTAGAAACATATCTTGACCAGTAATTTATGCATTTATTAATAATTCACAACTTAATATTTTATTTATAAATTGACAAATAAATATATTTAAGAAATACTTCAAATATCTGGAAAGGTTAGGATATAATATAGTTTGGGTCTGTTTATGATAAAAAAGAACCAAACCAAGTAATAGAGTATAATCTGTTCAGAAATTTTAAATATTATTAATTTTTTAAATTTTAACCTCAAACCTTGAGAATTTGAACAGTAAAAATGGCAATGACATCATGGAACTTTTTGAATTTTATTGAATTTTAACGGCATAAGAATAGGTCAGGTTAGGAATGCAAGTTATATTGTATATGGGTTTCTCCATCTGAATTGGCCAATCAAATTTCAGCTTACAAAGCAAATTATATTATTTATGGTTGAAAACCAGTAATGCATAAACAGTATTATGTCCCTCAGGCTGTAAAAATTCTTTCTAACAAGTCATACTTCCAACAGTTTGGATATGACTAGTCAGAAATTTTTCTTGGCCAGTAATCTATTTATGTAATCTATTGGTTTATAAGCAGCCCATTTTTCTAAGACCAAATACAAAACGTTTCTATTTCAAAATATGTATAAATTGTACAAAATGTGACTTGAATCTGAATTTTAACCAGACAAGTATAATAATAGATCTACAGTGAGTACTATAGGAATAAAAACTATTTTGGAGGAATTCATCAACTTATGAATAATACCGACTCATGCACAAACTAAAATAAGTTTTTTTTTCAAGAATAGTTTGTGAGTTCGTACACAGAGCTCCATGAAAACAGCTTAAATTTCTTTTAGTTTCGTTTTCAACCTTTTTATTGTAACATTACTGCACTACTTTAAGTAACATTCATACACTAGATTAATTCATCCAAAAATGAACAATATCTGTCAACCAATCAAAAATGACTTCACAATGAACATTAGAATTATACCATGATGAGCATGACTTTGGCAAATCTGAGACATTTTTATTAAGGACTTGCATTTCAAACTTTAATGCACTCATATAACACCAAAGCAACAGTATAAAAATATCACTAGTAAATTTAGAAGAGTCCTGGGATTTTTTCGATTTTTTTATATATTAAAATTTTAGCTATACTAATGACTTGTAACTTAAAAGAACAAGAAGAGAAGTTATAATGGCATACTCTATTAAGTATGTATAAACAAACAAGTGTGGACTGTGAGCACGCTCACAAAGCGATACCCCCGCTTCAATTTCAATTATCTCCCCTTAATGATATCCAAGGTAAAAAAAAATCCTTCATGCACATCTACATATAATGTACTTCCTTTATGCCATGTTTCATTAAATTTCATCAAGTGGTTTAGGAGGAGTTGCGCTTACAAGGGATGTGGAAAGACAACAAACAGACAGACGGACAGGGTGATTCCTATATACACCCCCCAAACTATTTTGCGGGGGGTATAAAAATAGGGGCTCCTAGGAGCCTGCCATCACTCCTACATTATACTGGCTTATTACACTTCTCCTTTGCATTAAATATAAACCCAGCTAAAACCTAATGAGCACATATTAAAAATATGGTGAAATACATGTATAATGTACATTATTGGTGTATGATTTATTTACATATGTATTATATGATTATTATATTACCTACAAATAACTATTACAGAAATAAAAGCTGTTTTGGTGGAATTCATCGATGTATGAACCTGCCGACTCACTCACAAACTAAATGAGTCCGAAAGGCTTCATGTTAAGTTTGTGAGTTGCGGATTTCATAAACAGATAAATTCCTTAAAAGCAGCTTTTTCAATTCCTTAAAATTCCACCCATTTTAAAATAAGTTTTATTTTCAAACCCTTTATTTTTGTATTTAAATTAACACATTATTTTTGGCATATATTCATTCATAAAAAAAATGAGAACTTAAAGTTGTCCAATAACAAAATTCAGTAAAAATGAATATTGGAATTGTATACTTACATACCATGTAATGTCAATGCACAATAATACCCAAGATATACAAAATTCATGTGATGAATAGAATGATTAAATAGCATCGTTATTCCTGGAATGAACAAATAAATACAAGTACTGCATTCTTTAGAATAATCCCCCAATTTACTACTATTTTTAGCACTATTGAAGCTTCAGCCAGTATTACTTACTATTGAATGTCAACAATATTTATATCAATAGAAAAAACTTTTAGGAAAATTGAAGCAATATTTTAATCTTTCAGCTAGGTCGGCAAAAATGACCACCACTAAAACTTCATGTAAATGTATCAATGAGTTACAAATGTATACATAAGAAAACTTTAATTAATGTTTAAATATCTACCATCCGACCAAGGGTATTAGGTTGTTTATGTAGGACGTTAAAAACCCAAGTCAAGTCAAGTTAAAATATCTAAGCAAACACGATATATATTAACAGCTGTATCAACAAAGTAAATATATATTATGTGTACACAGCTTTAACAGAAAACCAATAACAAAGTTAAAATATTATATACAATATATCTAATAACAAAACTTCACAGCAAACATGTAAATATGTATTAAGCTACTTTGTGCTAAAGAGTTATGCCCCTTACAAAGCTACTTTGAGCTAAGGAGTTATGGCCCTTACAACTGTAGTACAACACTAGAGTATGCAAGATTTAATTAAATGCTTGCACAGCTAATTAATTATATTGTTATCGCAAGTACATATTTTAAGGAAAATGTTCACATTTTGTGAGAGAACACTTTTAAATGGTAAATCAAGATTATCTTACAATTTTTAAATGTGAAATCAAGATTATCTTACAAACAACACAAAACATCTGTGTAAATATCAATACATTTTCACCAAAACTTAAGTTTAGTTAGTCCGGAGGGTAGCTAACTTTAAGAGGTAGAACTAAACTTAGAATTGACAAAACTTAACAACATATACAGTTTTTATGGACAATATAGTGCCCCTCTAATGGATGTACAATGTACTGGCAAAACAAAAAAGAAAGAATGTCATTTTTTAACATTATTTGATTACAGAAAAATGCGAGATTCGGCTTTACAACTTTTCAGCAACTCTTAGGAGATAACATTTTTTTTTTGGCAAAAAGAATCCAAGGTCTTTAATTAATTACGCACATGTTATAACATTTTAGCAGGGATGTAAATGGTACCTTAGAACTCAAGGTTTCTTTTAAGTGCACAAATTAGGTGCAACTTTACAAACAGCTCTGAGAAAAAAATCAACATTTTCTACATCAGGCAAAAAACTGACACCTCATTGACTATTTGAGTTCACAATTGAAGTAGATGTTTTAGTAATGTTACACACAAAAATGACACCATACAGGCCATTGGAGTTTATAAATCAAGAGTCTCTTTTGCATTTCTACAAACAGAACTGAGACCTAGATCATACATCTACACTACATCTTGGTTGGATTTTGCTCTTTTCACCTTTCTGCTGTGGAAGCACAGTGGACACAGCTTGCCTACCCCTGCCCACTGCGGTAGTGGTCACAGCTTGTCCTCACTGACCACTGTGGGCCCAGCTTGTCCTCCCTGCCCACTGTGGGGGTGGGCAGTTTATCTTTGATGCTCACTGTGGCAGTAGGCACAGCTTGTCTACCCTGTGGCTGCCCACTGGAAGAGTGGACAAAGCTTGTCTTTTGTGTCCACTGTAGAGTTGGCAAAGTTTGTCTCCTCCGCCAACTGGGGGAGTGGACCCAGTTTGTCTTCTGTGCCCACTGTGGGAGTTGGCACAGCTTGTCTACCCTGTCCACAGGGGGAATAGGTCCAGCTTGTCTTCTGTGCCCATGGTGGAATTTTCCACAGCTTGTCCACCATGCCCACATGTGGATTGGGCACATCTAATCTACCCTGTCCACTCCTTTATGTTATGCTTATGTGTATCTTAAGGTTGCATGTATTATCCACAAAAAATAAAAAAAACATCAAATAAGCATTGCAGTTTGTATTTTTATGAATAAGAATGGATTTTGGTAGGATGTCTACTGTGTGTAGATGGTCAAGACAATATCCACCCAAGATGTAGTCTATTTAACTGGGTTCCTTCAACAACAAAAAATATAACTGGCAAATACAGCTCCATAAAAAATGTCCACAAAATAAAGCTAAAGCTATAGGTAATTGTATATAATAAGTTTACAACCTGTACGATAGTATAATGCCCAAGTCAGTAAATCAATGTTATTACTAAAGAGTTATCTTCCTTAGATACTAAATTGTAAACCTATATAACACAAATTGTTTGAAGTGGACTCAACCACATACATGTATAAACAAAAAAAAATCTAAAATACGGCAATATAGCTTTATCATGATCTTGGTGTTAGCAGGGTTCCACAAAATTCAACTTCAAGGACTTTTCAAGGTCTTTTTAAAAATTTTTCATCTTAAGTTTCTATACCAAAATAAAATATTTGGAAATACTGTTACTTAAAACATTCTTGTGATTCAAGTCCTGATAGATGTATCCTGATTAAAAGCATACTTGCAAATATTCTTGCCCCTTTCAAAGTAACAATGAGACAGAAAGCCTTTCTAATATAAATGAGTAAGGTAAACTTGCAATCTGGATCACTTTTCAATGTAAAAAAATTCTTGGTTTTCCCACAATTTTTAGCATTATTATTTTTATTTATTGACTATTTCCAACTGAAAAAAAAGAAATTTGCAGTCTTTTCACGTTTTCAAGGTTCTGTAGGAACCCTGAGTAAAGTTTTCATGAAAACTCTGTTTACCCACAATACCACAATTTAATGTTTCGTCAGTCCTACATGGGGAAGGTATTATCTTGAACCAAACAAAGGAATTCATTCATTCATGGAAGATAACTCTGCTTCCAATTTTTTTCTGATTACACGTTATCTCTCATGGTATATAAATATTTGTATACATTAAATGCCCTGTTATAGAAGCTGCCTAGATTACGGATGCCTACATTAGCCATCTATTTATAATATGGATTGGAGGCAAAGTATCATTCACTCGCTTTTTGCTATACCAATTAGACAAATGAAATACAATTAATATTGAATACTGTAAAGAATGAAGATATTTTGGAATTGAAATTTTCTGTTATCCTTTATTTGGATTTCTGACTAACTATACATTGCATTTAATTTAAATTGTAAAGCTTTTTTTTACAGAAATTACTGCTCCATTAATTTGGTAAATATTAAAGATTTCCATAAAATACATCAGGATTAAAAAAAAAAAACCCAAAAACTATAGTTTTAGTGCGGACCATTGAAAAAGAACATTGTACACAGTCAAAACTATTACCTATTAATGGACATGCAATCAATCATATTAATAATGGGAGATAACTCTTTAAAAACTCTTTGAAAGAGTTTGTTGTCTGTAATAAATGTGTTTTAGGTGGATTACCAGAAAATTAAAAAAACCAAATGAAGATTAAAGTTTGCATTGAAAGCTTAAATTAATAACTCCCAAACTGAACCAAAGTATGGAAACATGTATGTGCAAAGAAAACACTGATTTAAAACAGGGAATTTTTAGCAAAATGGTGGTTGTAGCAATAAATGTTTTTATTTTCTAACTTCAAAGACCATCATAAAAAATAATTGATTTCATGCTTTCTGTTCCGAAAATGTGTGAGGAGATCAATAACATGTAGGAAGGAAATTTTAATTTTTTTTCAAAAATTCCAAAAACAATAAGCTGAAAATACTTTAATATAATAAATTATTGAAAAACCTTAATAAATGTTTTGGAAGTTTTTAGGTTAACCAGTAGCATCAATCACATGTCATATATAACTCTATACTGTATAAAATGTACAATTTTAAAATGTAACATTAGAAAATATGGTGATTTCTAGTGTCTTAACTTGAAATAAAAACTAGCACTTTACACCAAAAACAAGTTTAAAACTAAAAAAACATAAAAATACAAAAAAAAACCATTCACTGAAAAACAAACCATAACATTTTACTGTGTCGACATCCCCAGACCAGTACAGATTAAGAATTTTTTAAATGCATGATAAAAACACAATCATTTGTGTGTTGACCTACAATACCCTCAAGTTATAAAATGATTAGTTTAATATTTGTTAATTAATAAATTAATTTAATAATTCATTTCCATGGTTACCATTACATTAATCTGACAACTCTATCACAGTAGGCTCTCCTTGAACCCCCTTCTTAGCTCCCTGTTCCTTTAACAGAAGGTCCTGTTTAGAGTCATCTCCCTTTAAAATGTAATTAGCAAGTGGAAGTGAAAATTCGATATTTTTCAGCGAGTCCAGAGAATCAGAGTTTAATTTTAACGAATCACTATAATCACTACGTGGAGATTTGCTTCCTCGTCTTCCACGGGTGGAAGACCCACGTTCAGCAGATCTTCTTTTTCTATTGGATGACATAGTTTTCACGAAGGTGTCATCGCATCTCTCACAAAGAGAATCATTACCATGCCAACGACATCTTCTCGATACCTGCTTCCGTGGCAATGGTGCAGGTGCTAATTCAACAGAAATATCTTTGTCGTCACTAATTTCACTTGATTTAGATTTAAACCGCTGTCTACGTGTTTTTGGTATGACATGAACGTCAATCTCCCCATCTTCATCCTCGTACTCTCCTGTTCTAACTATAAAATCTGATGCTGGACTTTGAGCATCCACTGCAACTGGTTCCGTTTTAACATCCTCTGTTTTAGCTATAACAGACCCCAGTTCTAAACTGTTCCCTAAAGCTATTAGTGTTTCAGTGGCTATTTTGGCTTCTTTATCCTCTTTCGAGATTTCTTCGACTTCACTTTGTATTGACGGTGATGTAAACAAGACACTACTTGAAGAGCTATTTGTGGTTACAGTAGAGGGTTGTTGGGCTCCTAGTTGTGTGTGGATTCTCAAATGGTCGTGTAACTGTGGACGACTATTGAAACCATCTCCACATAATCCACATCGGTACAAAGTAAAACCAACATGTGTTCGCATGTGTATTATTAAATTTGTGCATGTTTCCAAACAAACTGGACAAAATTGGGTATCATGAACCGCTTTTCGATGTCGAGATAGTATTCTGTTGCAGCGAAATTCCAGCTTACATTGTTCACAAGTCAAGGTCATTTTTCGTTTATGTGCATTCACATGTATCTTACAAGCGTAGTCACTGAAAAATTTCTTACCACAAATATTACACTTGAAATGAAACGCTGCACTAACCTTCCTTTGAGTTTCCTCGGAGAATTCTTTGTTCATGCGATCACACTTCTGACAAGGGCAATCAGCATCCTCTGCGTGCTGGTCTAAGTGACGTAACAGAATCCGCATATCACCACACTTCATGTCACATATGCCACACTGATAAGGATACATTTTAGAATGAAGCATGGCATGTCGTGCAAATGTACAAGTTTTTGAGAAATCTTTTCCACACTCTGTACATTTGTACATAGTTTTTCCGTTGACTTCGTACATTTTTACGGTTACGTGTATTGCTTGATCGGAAGATTCTTCTTCTTCCTTGTCTTCATCATTTTCTTCTTTAGTAGTTTCTGAGGACTGTGGGGTTTGTATCCCAGGGATAAATGCTTCTTCACTTGGCAATGGACTGAAAGATGAAGTTGTGGCAATCATTTTTCCAGTTTCACTGTTGGATGGTGATGTTGTTTTACTCTTTGTCTGTCTTTTTTTAACAATCCGTGTAATTTTTGGTGGACCTTCGTCTTCCCCCGACTCGGATGACTCTGGTAAATTATCATAACAGATGCCCGTCTTTGGAACCTCCGGTAGTAACTGAGGCATTTCTGGTGAAACGTCTTCATCTTTTTTCCTCCTTGCTCTCCCTCGACTTGATGTTAAACCTCTACCTCTGCCTCGACCTCTACCCCTAGGGGTCATTATTCCAGTCATTACTGTGGAAGGGATACCAGACAAACCAGGGTCTGCTTGTAAAGCTGTCGCTTGAGCCAGATTAAAATACTGCAAAGCAGGAGACATCATTACAGACGGCAGAGGTGCTGATGTCGCTTGGTCTTGCTCAAGACTTTGGCTTAAAGCTTTAATTAAATCATTTAATGAGTACTTTGGCTTCGACATAGAATCTGCACTTTCTGCAGCACTGATGGTGGATGCATTTGACAGGTCTTCAAGAGGAGGAGGATTGACACCCTTCTGTTTAACTCCTTGGTCTTGATAAAATATCTGCGGACTTTCACCTCTGTTTTGAGATGTATTTATCATTACATCGATAATAACTGGTGGTTCATCATCATCATCGTCTTGAATCATCTGCAATGGTGGTATAACAATGTCAGAAGACGTAGAGGAAACATCACAAACAGTTGAGCTGACGTCTGCTACCATTTCCTGTGAAGCAGATGACACTTCAGGTGCTGCCTGGTAACTGGAGTCAGGGTGACCTTCACCTTCAGATTCACCAGGAACTACCAACATGTCTTGGTGGAGTTGAAGAAAGTGATGAAGTAGGTCAGATTTCTTTGCAAAGTTGATCTGGCACCAAAGACACAAGTCTGCAAAAATAATAGATCATTAAATGTCACATGTCCAAAACAGCTCTGGTAAAGTTTGATCTCTAGGACAACCTCTTGTTTTTCAAAAAGATTTGTTTGTTTGATGTTGTTTAATGCCAGAGGCCCAGTTTTATGAAATGCTTATCATCTATTTCAAAATGGATTATGAACTACCATAATGCAAAAAAAAAATCAAAACCCACGAAAACAAGCTAGAAGTTCTACCCACTTTGTGTCCATTGTGGACAGGTGAAAAAAACAACAACTCATATAAAGAGGAGATTGATTAATTTCTCTTTGTTTACTTATTTTTAATTCTTGACTTGATGATCATTTTAAGTTTTCATAATAAATAGCAAAAAAAAAAAAACAAAAAAAACAAACAAAAACGACTGAAGAGCAAGAACTGCAGGTTAAGATAATAATGTCTTAATGAATGGTATGTCAATATTGGCTGAGCATATCTTCCCAGTCTGATTTTTTTCCTACAATAATTTTTAAGACACTAAACAATATTTATCCTTACATTCTATCACTAGTCATTGTGGCCATGTTGGTAATATGGATATGTCAGTCCATCTTTGCCTTAAAGTGGCTTAGCACTTGCAGACAAGAAGTTAACAATGGACAACTGATAGCATTTGGTCAGGCTGTGCAAACAATTTATATAGTTAATGCATTTTTCCTGCATTCGAAAACGGGGACCATACTGTGAGGGTTCATACTGCTCTACTGACAGAACTGCCCAGCCTGTCCCCAGGTGGCAGATATGGGATTCCCTCTCATTAGGGGGTTGTCAGGTCAAAGCCTGATTGCGGACCACAGTGGGTAATGTGTTTGGAGAGTGCCACACTGCTTTGCATGTTTACACGGTTTGTAGGTTTTGATAAGAGTAGGCTCATTGTAGCCGCTACAAAAGCCTAAATGTTCTGCCCCTATCTATACAATATACTTTTCCTGTGGCAGTCAAAATGTTTGGTTTTTGGTCATGATTTATTGTCTGTTAACTTGCTGAATATAGTAGAAATACTGCTTGCTGGACATAAAGCAAACACAATCAATTAATCATTTCATCTTAAGGTATCCGGACCACAATTGATCACGTGATAATATTTGATGTCCCGGATATCCATTGTATTTCAATGGAGCAGACCTCGGTAATTTCCGGCAAACATCGGAAATTCAATTTGAGTAACTAACATATTTTGCTCAGAAATGTATACATTGACTCAAAATATTTAATTTGTATCATGAATTGGCAATACATTGATTAAATACCGCTGTATGTTTTAGTCGAACAATAAAATGAAACGGTGACTTCAATTATGGGTCGGATACCTTAAGGTATCATGACTAACAAGAATAACATGCAGTGGGCCAAGATTATGTATTAAAGACGTATTGATATTGAAACCCTATAACACCCTTTATCTACAATTAAGTATGTATTTCGTCAAAATCTGGAAAATTAGTGATTGATACAACCTATGTGATACAAAACCTTGTATCATCTATATATGTGATACAAGATGTACTTTTATGGGAACTACTTCTTGACATCACAATGAATGGTATAACCAATGATTCAGTAAATGACTTTCATTCTATGAATGAGATATGACGTCATAATACGCGTGACGTTAGGGCCTATATTTTATAAACAAATGCTTCGTTGAATGTTAAATTTTAAACATTCAGTTTTGTTGGACCCTTTTTATACTTCTTAATTTTAGATAAACTTATTACATACATTTAAGTGTAGGTACAACTACATGTATCACGTCTCAACAGTTGCATACATTCTGCATCACAACTCGACGCTGCGCGTCTCGCGGTGATACGAATGTACACAACTGTCTCGACGTGATACAAGTAGTTGTACCTACACATAATGTATGTAATGTGTATAGATAAGTGTGAAAGATAGCTTGTAAAACAAAAAACACTTAAATCCGATTGGTACTTGTCTGCAGCAACAGTAGGATTGACATCAAACTATGAATATACAGATTAAATGGAACAAGTGTGGATAGTATGTTGCTCCGTCCATACTAAGTTCCCTACCGGCAAATAAAATTTTTGAAGTCCAACGGCCATAATTTCGTCAAAAACCATTTGATTAGAACCTATTCAAAGTTGATCTGTACCTCATGATGCTTGACTCGCATATCAAATATTAGCTCAGTATTTGCAAGAATTTAGAAAGAAAATCTGCAAAACAGGTGTTACAACTGACCGACTGATGGAGTCAACCTAAAGCCCCTTAGGTAAAACCGATAGAAGACTACAAATATAGTCGGTCCGACAAAAAAATAAATGAGAAAATCTATTAAACTTGAACAACTGAAAATTCTGCACATTCTCCCTTGCAGATATGAGCAAATTCAAGGCATTTGTCATTTCTGGCAATAGGTCTGTACTGACACTAAAATCATCAAGGATTTTCCTTCTTGAAATAGCATGCCTTATGTTATTTAAATACCACCATGATTCCTGCAATATTATTGGTCTCAAAATTCCACAACTTTTTAGGGAACTTGTGACCACTTTCCATGACTATTTGTAGCATGACACATGCACTTTGACAGAATATCAGATAATGTCACAGTAGGAAATTTACACCTGAAACTGTTGCAATTATTGTATTATGATACAGGGAATTTCATGAATTTTCCATAACACGCTTTTGGGATTCCATCACTTTTTGAAGGATTGCATAAACCTTGTACCACTATCCAAAATAATTTTAAATTACAGCCCAAAAACATACAAATCCATAAAAAAAATCATTATTAAAGGATTTTCTCCATAAATTTGTGAGATATTGACCAAAAACATTTGTTGACCCCTTTGTTATATTTTTAGTAACAGTGACCATCTTTTGTTCCAAATGTGTACCTAAGACTCCTATGGATGACAGTGGAAAGGTTTCAGAGGAGAAGATTTTTTTATGCAAAGTGATGGCAAAAGCTCACATGGACCCGTGGTCCAGGTGGGAAAAAATTGATAAAATGGTCTGCTTCTTAGGAATGAGGCAAGTGTGTCTGCTTCTAAGGATTAAGGTAAACATAAATGCTTCTGAAAAGCAAGGTAAATAGAACTCCTTCAGAGGAAAAATGTAAATGGGTATGTTTCCAGGGAATAAGGTAAACAGATCTGCTACTGAGTAAGGTAGTAAAAATATCTGCTTCTGAAGAATGATAAAAAAAAGATCTGCTCATGCGGAATGTGGTAGGAATGAGATCAACAGGTCTGAATTTAAGGAAAGAGAGTAACAGGTCTGTTGTTTAGAAGGAGGTATACCAGTCTACTTGTGAGGAAAGAGGTAAACAGGTCTACTTAAAGAAAATAGGTCTACTTCTAAGAATACACAGAAAGAAATTAACAACTAGGAAGTATCCATAATGCTGTATAATGGAGGAAAAAAGATCACTCGTACATTGTTAATTTTATTCTCTCTATAATATATTATACATGATGAATATACAAGTGACAAATGCAATATGATAAAACACAGAAAATATTGTTAGTAACCAATGACGATTTCATTTTCATTTCTACACTTGTCAGCAACCATGATCAACAACTTCATTCCTACTGCAATCTTTCGTTTCATGAATCAGTAGTTTTTACTGACCAATCAAAAGACTGGTTAACAATACCCAACTCAGTTGAAATCTGGTAAAAATATTTTACAAGATTTATAGTTGGTGAAGAGCCGATAGAAGCAGCAGTCAGACTGGTAAAAGATATATACAACATTTGTTAATGGACCAATGAAAACAGTTAATTGAAATCAAAGATTTTGGTAGGAATGAACATTTAGATTACAAAGTAAGGAACTTCGTCATAGTCACCAATGATGAGAAAATATGTCTTAAATATTATACTTTCAAAAACAAACAAGAAAACAATTTTGTAACAATCTGAATTCCAGGCAAAAACATGCAGGATAAAAATATCTTAGAACATTTAATTCTCAAACATAGAAACATTAAAATCAGTCATCTTTCAAGTAGTATGACCTTGGCATCTGCATTAAATGGAGATGTATTTTACATATTAATTTCATGCAGGTATTGACGAGATACAAAAAACATAATTTAGCAACAAAAACCAAACAAAAATGGCCATAAATAAAGACAATTTTACTAAGTCACAATTGATAAATTACATAAATTTTTTTAGCAACATTCTTTGAAGGCAAACTAAAGGCTCCCAGGAGGCTGTAATCACTCACCTGGAATCCTTAAACTATATTAAAATTATTGAAATTAACAGTTTCAGTCTAGTTGTTATAGCTTTTACGTTACTGTGCAAAAACTAAACATTTCTTCAAAAATTTTAGTTCAATACAATAACTCCTATAAGGTGCCGTCAGATAATTTCTGTAAATTAAATGGTTTGTAGGCTTTGTCCTTTAGGGTAATTTAGAAATTTACAGTTTTACTCTACTTGTGATATAGACTCATTTATAATTCAAAAACTGTTCATTTGTCCAAATTCATAATAAAGGGCAATAACTCCTATAAAGAGTCATCATGCAATTTTGGATTAAGCAATCATTTGTAGGGCTTCTATTGCTGATCATTTGTGCAATTTACAGTTTCAATCTAGCTGCTATAGTTTTCAAGAAACAGGACAAAAATGGAAAATTTCCTAAACAAATTTTCATTTAAGGGCAATAACACCTATAAGGAGTCAGCTGACAATTTCAGACTAATACAGCGAGTTGTATGGCTTGTATTGCTGATCATTTTTGCTATTAACAGTTTCACTCTAGCTGTTACAGTTTTTAAGTTACAGGACAAAAACAGAATATTTCATAAAAAATTGTCATTTATGGGCAATAACTAATTTAAGGAGTCATCTGATAATTTCAGACCAATCAAGTGAATTGTAGGGCCTTTATTGCTGATCATTTGTGCAATTTACAGTTTTAAACCAGCTGCTATAAATTTCAAGTTACAGGACAAAAACCGAAAGTTTCATAAAAAATTGTCATTTATAAGGAGTCATCTGACAATTTCAGACTAATACAGTGACTTGTAGGGCTTGTGTTGCTGATCCTTTTTGCTATTTACAGTTTTACTCTAGCTGTTATAGTTTTAAAGTTACGGCACAAATGGGGAAAATTTCATAAAAAATTGTCATTTAAGGGCAATAACTCATATATAAGGAGTCATCTGACAATTTCAGACCAATGACGTGAATTGCAGGGCTTTTATTGCTGATCATTTTTGCCATTTACAGTTTCACTCTACCTCATATAGTTTTCAGGTCATATTGTAAATACCCAAAATTTTGTCAAAAATCATCAATAAAGGGCAATAACTCATACAAGAAGCCAATACTCAACTTCACACTTACAGCAACTATTGTAGACCTTAATGTGCTGATCAATTTGAAGTAACGGTTTTCTCTATAGCTATTATAACTTTTTAGATAATGATCAAAAACCTGTGTTGACCCCCATGTTCTATTTTTTAGTAACAGTGGCCATATTTGTCTGTGGATCAACACCCTGGGTACAAACTTGAAACTAGGAACCCTAAGGATGATTGTGGCCAAGTTTGAAAAAAATTGGCTCAGCGTTTTCAGCGAAGATTTTTGAACAATTTTACGACGGATGACAGACAACGAACGACAAGTGATGGACCTCGGTAAAGGTGAGCTCAAAATGTATAAACAATGGTCATACATTTTTGACAATTAAAAATACTGATTTATTGGGACAGCGGGAAGAGACCTTATCCTACCTTTCCTTTTTGTTACAGTGTAACAATGTGCAAGCCAAAAAACAATTTTTGTTTATACATTTTTACATTTTCTGAAAAACCTGTCAACCTACACTACAGTCCATGTTTTAGTAGACACAATCTATCTACCAACACTATTTGTAACAGTGTTTTTTTATCTGCTTAATGCATAAGGGGCCTCAGGTATGGCTAGTTGGAATTCTAACTGTGTAACCCTCTTATAATGAAGTTATTATTTTTATTAGCTATCTTATAATGAAGTTATAAGATAGTTTAGTGGGCATACCAGATAAGAGTTATACCCTTACATGCAGATGTGTAAAAAGTCCTGTGATCCACATGAACAAACCCATTTCTGATGGTTGATGAGCTATCAGAAGATAATATTGTAGAAGAGCACTAATTTGAAAGTAGACAAAATAATTTAACTATTTTACACAAAAATGATAAAATTTGCTTGTGCATTTTCTGAACTGTCCACCTTGGACAGGTGGCAAATTAGCATGAACATTTGTCGACTGTTGTTTGTGAACAGGTGGAAAAATTAGGGTGAACATTTGTAGACTGTCTACTGTGGACAGGCGAAACATTTAGGGTGAACATTTGTAGACTGTCTACTGTGGACAGGCGAAAAAATTTAGGGTGAAGATATGTTGACTGTCCACCCTGGACAGGTGGACAATTTAGGGTGAAGATATGTTGACTGTCCACCCTGGACAGGTGGAAAATTTAGGGTGAAGATATACTGTACTGTAGATCAAAAGCTTAACATTGTTGTTATATGAACAGCAGTCTTCTGGATGTCAACATTTGAAATTTTATAAAAAAAAATTTTTTGGGGTATTGACATCTTCGCTAGCCAAGGGTTACAATCCGATACTCTTATCTTCACCCTTGGCAGTTGGGCCATAAAATCGTATTTCCCGCCTAGCGACATCTATCGGAATAAATCAGAAAACTTAAACTCCGCCCATATGAATTACATCATTTTTAGCCGATCAAAAGAAAGGTATTATGCAAGTTTTGTAAGAAGTAATGGCTGTGCCCAGTGACTTTCCAAAACTAATATGTGAATTATTCAAAATAGATTCTTTTTAAACCCAAAATCAGAAGGATGCGATCGAAGCTTTAATGCAGGGAAAAGATGTTTTCGTAGGGACAAGAACGGGTAGTGGAAAATCTTTGACCTACGAATGTATTCCGTTAACACGCTGCTATGTTTATGTTTTTCAATCGCACATGTTATCAATTCGTGATCAGTAGTATCAAGCGTTCTGATTAGAAATAGCTAGACTCAGCTGGAACCAATAAATGCCGGTAGCGGACAGACCAAAAAATCCGGCTCAATCTGCCAAGGGTGAAGATAAGAGTATCGGATCGTAACCCTTGGCTAGCGAAGATGGGGTATTGAAGGATATTCAAGAGATTTCAAAAGTGCTATACTATCTGTGATTAGAGGGAATGGTACAGGGATGGCTGCATAAGTTTGCCATACCTACTGTGATTGAAATTTTATACAATTACCATGAAACTGATGCCAAAAACTGTTGAACCTCTGGTCTTTCAACATGGCCAATTGCCAAAAGTAGCAGGGTAGGAATTAGTGTCTTATATACATACATTATATTTGGTACAAACATGACAAAAGAACTATCATTATTTACTATACTATCCACACACTTGCAAATGTATACAAAAGGAACGGTATAGGAAATGTGGATAGTTGGAATGTAACTCTTCAATGGCAAAAAGCAAAATTCCCAGGGACTTGTGACAAAGTATAAAGTTCGTATTTAAAGTAGATTAGTAGGTGTTCTATTCTAAGAAACAAGAGGTCAAATTATAGCATACACTGGTTGGCTGCTTACTGTGAACTGGTGCCTTTAGATTTGTAGTGTATTGTATTCTATCACAGAACCAGTAATTGTCATTTTGGTTTACATATTTATAAAAAAACCGCCATGTTTGTAGGTTCTTGTATATATCTTTGGGAAAGACTTTCAAGAAGTCATAAAAATTTTAATTACATATAAATGATTACATGGGCTTTCCAAAAAACATGAAAGTTATCAATTCTTTCTTCTTTAAAAACAAAACAACAACTTTCACATCATAAACTCCTATTGATTCTCTATTGTTTAGTATCTGGCATTAAATCATAATGCTTGAAACAAGAACGTAACCAAGCAACATTTGTTTCAGGCATTCTGATTGGATAAAGTAAAGATAAGAGATCAGTGCTCCTTAAGTCATCTCAACCATTTATGGAAGATTTCTAATTTTTGAATTAATCAGAGACTATACTTAACTTTTCAAAAATCCCTTTAGTTTCAAAAAAAATTTCTCATGATTGGGAGACAATAAGTAAATCTACTTTCATGCTTAACTAAAAATTTCAATATATAAATTAAATGCCATCATAAAATTAAAAAAAAATGCTGGGTGTCTGTATGTTATAGACACCAGCTGCTGAGGTCTTAATAGATTCTGGCCAATCCTGACCTAGTTCATTAAATGCAAGTCTAATATAAATTGGTTATTCACATTTAAAACTAATTTTTAAATGTTTTACAAACCACAAAATTCGGTCAAGCAGTTGTAATTCCCGTAGCTGGAGATTCCGACCTGTGCTCGGAATTCCGCACTGTTTTGCTTGGAATTCCGCATTTTTGTGCGGAAAAGGCTTGGAATTTTGGACTTTGATATTTTAAAGCGCGGAATTAGCTCGGAAATTTGGACTTTGTCATTTTTTTAGCTTGGAAAATGCGCGGAAAATTGGACTTTAATATTTTTTAGCACGGAATTAGCTCGGAATTTTGGACTTTGTCATTTTTTTAGCTTGGAAAATGCGCGGAAAATTGGACTTTAATATTTTTTAGCACGGAATTAGCTAGGAATTTTGGACTTTGTCAATTTTTTAGCTTGGAAAATGCGCGGAAAGTTGGACTTTAATATTTTTTAGCACGGAATTAGCTCGGAATTTTGGACTTTGTCAATTTTTTAGCTTGGAAAATGCGCGGAAAGTTGGACTTTAATATTTTTCAGCACAGAATTAACTCGGAATTTTGGACTTTGTCATTTTTTAGCTTGGAAAATGCGCGGAAAGTTGGACTTTAATATTTTTCAGCACGGAAGTAGCTCGGAAATGTGGACTTTGTCATTTTTTTAGCTTGGAAAATGTGCTGAATGTTGGACTTTAATAGTTTTCAGCACAGAATTAGCTAGGAAATTGGGACTCTGTCATTTTTTAAATATTTTAATATCTTTAATATTTTTGCTCAATGATATGGGGATTTACAATTGCATTAAATATGTTAGAATTTCACTAGAATATGTTGATGGTTAAAAAATAAAATTATTATGCTGAAAATATATATACATTGGTCACCAAACAGCAATTATTGTTTATTTAAAACTTTGACAGTTACAAGTTAAAATATTAGCATTCAATTTATTAATTAAACTAGTTTACATGTATAAGCACTGAAAAACTAAAAATATTCAGAGTTTTACAAGTGCATAAATTGAAATAATTATTTGCTATCACTACAAAAACACTAAATTAAATTTGTAATCAATCATAAAATTAACATTTAATTTTTAAAAATATTAATTTTTCATGTTCTATTAGTGAAGAAATCTTTAAATAAAATCTATATAATATAGAAGTAAAATGTTTTAAAAGCAGTGGCTTGTTTTATTTCTAAAATAAATGTTTTATTACTCAAAAGAATTTAAAATGATTTTTTTCTGAAATGCTTAATTTTTTTTAATACAACTCAAATTTGTTTTTTAATTAATCAGTTTTCAAATATTGACCAATGAAAATGGAGAATCATTAGCCAATCAAAAAATTTGGCACATTTTTCAAATGGATGTTGAGGAGGACAACTCAATGGAGTTTGTTTACATTTTTAAAACCTAAGATCAGGTATGTGTTTTCTATTAAATTTCCTGAAATTAATTTATAAAAATAATAAATTTTTAGAACATTACTACAAATATGATCCAATAATATGTCTCAGTACTTCACAAAGGAAATATTGTCAATAAATTTTTCAATATTGTTTATATAAAGTCGGCCATTTTGAAAAAAATTATCTTTCATTTTCACACTGGTTTCAAACATATATATCATAACAATAATAAAACTAATAGATATTTAAGGTAATTGTTAAACATTTTATTTAGTATAAAAATTGTGCACATTATCTATTTATGTTTGTATGCCCATACAGTTCATTAATAATTACATAAAGTGTGTAATCAAAACAAGTGCATGTATTTATTTCTTTAGGCAATTTACCTATGACAACATACAAGCTAACTGAAAATGATCAAATTGTTTAATAGTTAGTGTTTCTTTTTTTATGAACACAGTAAAATTGAATGTGTAAAAACAGTAGATTTGTTGTGTTTGCAGATGTTTTAAACAAACTGATTTCTACTTATAGATAGAAATTTTAAAGTTCTAATTAATATACATGTAATAGCAATATTTGTTAATTTTTCTGTAAATAAAATTAAAAAAAAAATGTGTATGAACATTTTAAGCATTAGAAAATCATCTATTTATTGACCTTAATAATTTTGACTGATTTCATCTTTTACTCTGGAAGTATGTTATTGTTTAATTTTATTTTCTTCCATGATAACATTAATAAGCAAAAATGGAAAATGAACATGTGAATTTGATATCAGGCTTCTATGTAAAGCAGAAGCAACAAAGAACTTGACAAGTATCCCTTGCTGTCAGAATGAAGGGGAAAACAAATTAATTTATTAATTTTCTATTGAATTTTGAATATTTATTATGCTAGAATGCAGTTGGTGCTTATCCTTTTTAAATAAGAAATAAATGATAGAATCTTATTAACAATTGTTTTACTTTTCAGAAAACTCAGTGGCACTTGTACAGATTTTACATGCAATCCTCCACTAAAAATGATCTAGCTATGAGCATTGATGAGATCAACTATGATTTTGCTAGCATTAAATCAGACTAAGCAAGAGACAAAATTTTGACATCCCAGGAACCAAAATATAAGACCCCACGGAAAAAAATTCCAAGCCCCTCGGAGAAAAATTCCACAATAACTTTCCAAGCTAAATTTCCGACACATGCATGGAAAAAAATTCCGCGGTTGCTTGAAATTCCGAGCTTATTTCCAACATAGTGTGGAGTATTCGGAATTACCCAAGCTAATTTCCGAGCTATTTTCCGACATAGCACGGAATATTCAGAATTTTCCAAGCCAATTTCCGAGCTATTTTCCGACATAGCACGGAGTATTCGGAAAATTCTAATCAATTTTCCGACCTAGTGCGGAGTATTCGGACAAATTCCAAGCTATTTTCCGACTAAGCGCGGAGTATTCGGACTTTTCCAAGCTATTTTCCGAGCTTAGCTTAAAAATTGGTAACAAATTCCGCGCTAATGTCGGAAAATCTGTCGGAAATGTGTACATTTTCCAACCAAATTTCCAACATAGCTCGGAAAAGTGTGTTTTTTTCAGGGTTTTTTGATGAAAATATTTTTTTTTTTTAGCGCGGAGTCCGAATACTCCGCGCTCAAATTTTCCGTGCTAAAATGCGGAATCTCCAGCTACGGGTTCCAGCATATAAACTGTAAAAAAAAAGTTCTACTTAATTGAAGGCAGCTCTGTACATAAGTAATTTTCTGATTGGTTTATTAAAACATATATATATGCTGTACAGACTAAAATAATAATATATTCGTTTAAAAATATGTACAACAACATCTAGATACATAATTAAAGCGAAAACAAAGTTTTACACTTTAAAAAAATGCACATTTGTGCATTTTTTTAAAGTGTAAAACTTTGTTTTCGCTTGTGCATTTTTTTAAAGTGTAAAACTTTGTTTTCACTTTAATTATGTATCTAGATGTTGTTGTACATATTTTTAAACGAATATATATATATATATGATACTCGGGAAAGGCCATTATAAAGTAGAATCCCAATTTGTTTAAACATTTTTCAAAAAAAAAGTTCAACTACCGTAACAACCGTTTCACATTACCTTAGTGTGTCATGATGGAACAGTTCTTATATATTTTTTTATGTAGAATAGACACGGATTTTCCTACCTTTTTCACATGGGGCTTGACCCCATTAAATTGGGAACATTACGACATGAAATCTAATTTGGAAAAAAGTCTCAAATCTGAATAAAGTAAAAACATTGCAGTGAATTGGTGTTGTGTGTTGATCTCTAAATGGATAATTTAATTGGATTAAGTTATCAAGTATGACAAGAAAGAATCTATAAGTTTCTGAGCTAAATGTTTATGTTTTAGAATCGCTAATACAAAACGTTCAGAAATATGGGTTTTTACTGTTGGGAATGGGGTAGAATATTGGCCCCAAAATAGAGGCAGGAAAATCCAAGATAGAATATCTTATAAATATCACAATTTGTTTCTTTGAATATCAAACCCCACATACATATTAAAAAAAAAAAACCAACAAACCCAGACTCGTTAGTAACGATAAAATTTAACTCAAGTTCGTGGTACATGTATTGTCTATATACAATCATAGGTTGAACGAATGCATTAATATAGATTTTTTAATATCATATCTTTTAAAGTTCATATCCTGAATTCATGCATGCATGTTTGGTCATGTTTGATTGAATTTGTATATGGGTGAGGAAGATGAAGTACCCGGTGAGAACCAGACCTTTAGTAGGAAAACTGACAATCCTTTACAATTGAGCACACCCTGCCTGCAGTGAGACTTGAACCCACAACAGGTACCTGCAGCCATATTCTAAAACCAGAGGCTCTTAAGAGCCTGTATCGCTCACCTGATTTTATAGGCAATGAAGATGGCATTTCCCTGATGTTAAACTAAGTCCTGTAATTTTCAATAAACTTTAAATAGGACCATCCAAACAATATTACTAGAAAGCTTTGTTTCATTGGTTAACGGGTTGTATAGAGAAGATTTTTTTTATTTGCCCATAGGGTCCTATGTTAAACTAAGTTCTGCGGCGATGGCAGCCATTGTGAATTTCCAATTGCCATAAAAAACATAAACTTTATAAAGGACCATCCAAACAATATTGCTAGTAAGTTTTTGTTTCCATTGATTAACCTGTTTCAGAGAAGAAGCCTTTAAACAATTTTTCCCTTAGGGTCCTATGTTAAACTATGTCTTGCGGTAGCAGCCATTTTGAATTTCCAATTGCCATACAAAACAAAAACTTTATAGCGGACCATCAAAACAATATTGCTAGTAAGTTTTTGTTTCCATTGATTAACCGGTTTCAGAGAAGAAGCCTTTAAAAACTTTTTCCCATAGGGTCCTATGTTAAACTAAGTCCTGCGGTAGCGGCCATTTTGAATTTCCAATAGCCATAAAAAACATAAATTTTATAGAGGACCATCCAAACAATATTGCTAGTAAGTTTTGTTTTGATTGGTAAAACAGTTTCAGAGAACAAGCCCTTTTTAACTTTTTTCCCATAGGGTCCTATGTTAAACTAAGTCTTGAGGTGGCGGCCATTTTGAATTTCCGATTGGGATAAAAACATTAACTTTATAGAGGACCATCCAAACAATATTGCTAGTAAGTTTTGTTTCCATTGGTTGGCCGGTTTCAGAAAAGAAGCCTTTCAAACTTTTTCCCATAGGGTCCTATGTTAAATTAAGTCCTGCGGTGGCAGCCATTTTGAATTTCCAATTGCCATAAAAAACACAAACTTTATAGAGGACCATCCAAACAATATTGCTAGTAAGTTTTGTTTTGATTGGTTAAACGGTTTCAGAGAAGAAGCCCTTTTTAACTTTTTTCCCATAGGGTCCTATGTTAAACTAAGTCTTGAGGTGGTGGCCATTTTGAATTTCCGATTGGGATAAAAAACATTAACTTTATAGAGGACCATCCAAACAATATTGCTAGTAAGTTTTGTTTCCATTGGTCGACTGGTTTCAGAAAAGAAGCCTTTCAAACTTTTTCCCATAGGGTCCTATGTTAAATTAAGTCCTGCGGTGGCAGCCATTTTGAATTTCCAATTGCCATAAAATACATAAACTTTATAGAGGACCATCCAAACAATATTGCTAGTAAGTTTTTGTTTCCATTGATTAACCGGTTTCAGAGAAGAAGCCTTTTAAAACTTTTTCCCATAGGGTTCTATGTTAAACTAAGTCCTGCGGAGGCGGCCACTTTGAATTTCCAATTCCCATCAAAAACACAAACTTTATAGAGGACCATCCAAACAATATTGCTAGTAAGTTTTGTTTTGATTGGTTAAACAGTTTCAGAGAAGAAGCCCTTTTGAACTTTTTTCCCATAGGGTCCTATGTTAAACTAAGTCTTGAGGTGGCGGCCATTTTGAATTTCCGATTGGGATAAAAAACATTAACTTTATAGAGGACCATCCAAACAATATTGCTAGTAAGTTTTGTTTCCATTGGTTGACTAGTTTCAGAGAAGAAGCCTTTTAAACTTTTTCCCATAGGGTTCTATGTTAAACTAAGTCCTGCGGTGGCGGCCATTTTGAATTTCCAATTCCCATCAAAAACACAAACTTTATAGAGGACCATCCAAACAATATTGCTAGTAAGTTTTGTTTTGATTGGTTAAACGGTTTCAGAGAAGAAGCCCTTTTTAACTTTTTTCCCATAGGGTCCTATGTTAAACTAAGTCTTGAGGTGGCGGCCATATTGGTTTACCAATCAAAATAAAAAACACAAACTTTGTAAAGGTCCATCCAATGAACATTATGGCCAAGTTTGGTTTCAATTGGCCAAGTGGTTTCAGAGAAGAAGATCAAAATGTAAAAAGTTTACAGACGCCGCCGACGACGACGACGGACGCAAAGTGATAACAATAGCTCACATGACCCTTTGGGTCAGGTGAGCTAAAAATTGTAGACGTAATTTTAAACGTAGCGTAAGTTTAGGTCTGTTTTCATATTCACAAAGATTCGTAGTTGTAAGTTACGTGTAAAATCGATCGTAAACTTACGTCTGCTCCAGAGTGCTCATAAGTCATAGCTTCCCTCATAATTTTGCAAGAGAAATCGTTTTTCAAGCCATTCACTACTTAGCATCATTGATTTTGTTGCACGTGACATAGAACGACGAAAAAACATAAAAAATTTGCAAATATTTGAAAAATGTGACACTCATGGGGAATAACTCTTACAAAAATTATATCATTTTAAAAGAAAGCAACAACAACTGAATTTATGACAAAACATTCCGGAAATTAAACTATATGATTTGCGATTTTACATCATGCTGTTTATTTATGTTAAAATGGGATTAGGTTATTTATTGCTTTATTATAACACGAAACTATTCGTTAATTTCTACACTGAAGAAACGTAACATTAAAAAAGGCTTGTTGCACGTTATGGTAAATTGACAGATTACTTTTTAAAACACATATTCAAAGATATGCAACACACCAATTAATATCATGAATTTATTTTATTTTATTTATTTATTTATTTTATTTTATTAATTAATTTATTTATTTTTAATTAATTTTTTTTTAATATCACTTTAGCCCAATATAAATCCTTACTTCCACAGTCTACTGTTTTGTAAGGTTATGCAATTCAAAAACTGTAATAATTTATATTAAGTACTTCGAGGTAATTATTTCTCTTTTAATACATTTATTTCCAAAGTGATAACGCTACGTGCAAAACGTAAGATTTACAATTGCTATTTTACGTGCAAATCTGCGATTTCTTTCGAGAATACGTAAAGTTATAACTATCTTATCTTTACACGTAAGTGTAAATTTACGATTTTTTGAGAATATGGCTGCTGGTCAACATTAGATGACAAACCACCTAAATCACTTGGCCACCATACATGTATCTTTAGACCAGGACGGATTGACCAGTTGACCCCTTTAGTGACCATACCATAATGCTGAAGTATTTATAGGATGTCTCATTAGCAGGCACTGCTTAATTATCTGGAGTACGTAGGTGTGCCCATTGTTTTTTTATTGGGGTTCAGGCTACTCACTTTTGCTTTCTTTGGAGTGTGTGTTTGTCTATATATGGATATATAATTGCCGTAGACTTACAGCTCTGAATGTTTTCTCAGTTTTCTTCCTATTTTTATCATAGGGTAACTACATGGATACAAGTTTAGAAGCAGTTGAAATCTGAAATTTCTGTGCATAACATAGATTATAAAAAAGACATTGCTATTACAACACTTTTGAATCTGGTATTATATAATAATGACAGGCAACAATCTGATGCTTTAACAATATTTCTGAATGATGTTTTCTCCATGGTCGCCATGATCACGGTGGAAGCTGTGGCATGCACTCTAACACTGTACAAGTGTCAATCAATTCCATTTTTTCCACAACAACCTTTTCCGTTTCTTTAATGGCAATTTTCTCACTCTGGAAAATGTCTTTGATGGTAACCTTGTCACTGATATCAATATCTGTTTGTGTACATTTCCCATTCAGAGATCGACTGACCAATTTACAATGTGAACACTGAGTCACCAGCAGATCTTTTCCCGCTTGAAACCACAACAGGCAACTGTCAGATTGATAACGCCGGAACGGGTAATTTAAAAATGTAACACCTTTTCTTCTACTTAAGGATTTTTTAATTCCCGAACAGAAGGAATGATGGGTAATTTTATCCAAAATTTCCTTGAATTGTCCCACTTGAAAACTCTTGTCTTGCTTCAAAAGGCTAAATTCCTCCACTGGTCTGAAAATAATGTTCAAAGCCACTCGACCATTAGAGGTCAGTGTCAAGGTCAATGGTTCAAGGTTGTGACCTAGGACATTAAAATACTGTTTGTTTGTGATGATTATTGCCTTCCTCTTTTTGTGTCTCATCTTTATAACCTGCAATATTAAGAAGAAAACAAACTCTATAACCATGATGACCTACATTTCAAAAGTAGGTCATTTAAAAGCAAGTAGACATGCAAAAAATTGTTTTAATTAAGTAATTACATAAAGCATAATTTAAATTTTATCTACTATGAAAATACCAGCAATTATATATTTTTTCAATCTAAAAAAAAATACAATGCATTTTTTCCATAAAACTATAAATAAATTATTCTAAAGTTCATGAACAAGGTTTTACTCAAGCTTGAATTGAATCTTAAACCTTCTTTGGTTGTGAAACGCTATTATTGTATGTCTGTTTCCTATATATTTACCAAATACTTTTCAATAATTTTAAGGCTTTTCCAAAATTTTCATACAGTACAAGAGTACATTAATAAAAAGTTGAATGCACAGTAATAAACATTATAGAACCGCATGCACTTCTGCAATGGCCTTCTTTCTTTCAATTTAAAGAATTTTTTTTTAAGTGTATAAAAGATGTGAAGTAAATGTTTACCTTAAAATGCAGCATCTTGTACTGAGATGACCTAAGGACAGAAAGGGCTTGTTTGATAATTGTTGTTCTTGTTTCGGTTATCTCCCCTGCTCCTAATAAACAACTTCCTGTGTTCTGCTGAGATGTATCAGAATCAACAAAGGAACACTGTGTCCATGTCGTTTTCCTGGTTGCTGGCAGGAGTGATAAGAGTGAAGATGATGATGGAGACTCTTCGAGCTTCCCGTTAAAATATTTCCATAGTAACATATTACACTGCGTTTGTACTGTACGTTTGCTGCAACTTGATTTGTCGGACACTGGAAAATAGCCAAACGCAGTAGCACTTGTAGGCTCGGCCATTAGTGTACAGTAAATAAATCAATACGCGTTCAGAATAATCGCAGACATCATGCACAATGTTCTCAGTAAAAGCATCATTCATACATTCAGTTATATTAAACTAATCATGTCCAAAATATTTGCAAACATCATGCACCATGTTCTTAAAACTAATTTACACATTTGAATGTAGCTTGAACGAGGTTGCTGTCATATATATGTTTTAGCAAGTTTTTACAAAAAATTACTTTTGCTTTCTATTATAAGACATCGTCAAATACACCAACCTCTCAATAAGGACACTGGGCCAAAACTTGTATATTTTACCAATTAGCGACAAAATCAGTGTTTAAATTTCTTTTTCAAAAGAATGACATTTTTAAAAAGCCATTTCATAAAACTAATTTTCCAGTTAAATCATAATACACACTCAGACAGTTTATTGGTTTTTGCTGGAGTGTTTACTTCTATATAACATCTAATTTTATTTAGGGGGAGAAGGAGAGATGGGGGCAAGTAGAAGTCTGAAGTGAAAACTCCTCCATCACCACCTATGTTATTTGTACAGAATGGAAAGATTTTAAAATTATAATTCTTAGTCACCCGTAGCTGGAGATTCCGACCTGTGCTCGGAATTCCGCACTGTTTTGCTTGGAATTCCGCATTTTTGTGCGGAAAAGGCTTGGAATTTTGGACTTTGATATTTTAAAGCGCGGAATTAGCTCGGAAATTTGGACTTTGTCATTTTTTTAGCTTGGAAAATGCGCGGAAAATTGGACTTTAATATTTTTTAGCACGGAATTAGCTCGGAATTTTGGACTTTGTCATTTTTTTAGCTTGGAAAATGCGCGGAAAATTGGACTTTAATATTTTTTAGCACGGAATTAGCTAGGAATTTTGGACTTTGTCAATTTTTTAGCTTGGAAAATGCGCGGAAAGTTGGACTTTAATATTTTTTAGCACGGAATTAGCTCGGAATTTTGGACTTTGTCAATTTTTTAGCTTGGAAAATGCGCGGAAAGTTGGACTTTAATATTTTTCAGCACAGAATTAACTCGGAATTTTGGACTTTGTCATTTTTTAGCTTGGAAAATGCGCGGAAAGTTGGACTTTAATATTTTTCAGCACGGAAGTAGCTCGGAAATGTGGACTTTGTCATTTTTTTAGCTTGGAAAATGTGCTGAATGTTGGACTTTAATAGTTTTCAGCACAGAATTAGCTAGGAAATTGGGACTCTGTCATTTTTTAAATATTTTAATATCTTTAATATTTTTGCTCAATGATATGGGGATTTACAATTGCATTAAATATGTTAGAATTTCACTAGAATATGTTGATGGTTAAAAAATAAAATTATTATGCTGAAAATATATATACATTGGTCACCAAACAGCAATTATTGTTTATTTAAAACTTTGACAGTTACAAGTTAAAATATTAGCATTCAATTTATTAATTAAACTAGTTTACATGTATAAGCACTGAAAAACTAAAAATATTCAGAGTTTTACAAGTGCATAAATTGAAATAATTATTTGCTATCACTACAAAAACACTAAATTAAATTTGTAATCAATCATAAAATTAACATTTAATTTTTAAAAATATTAATTTTTCATGTTCTATTAGTGAAGAAATCTTTAAATAAAATCTATATAATATAGAAGTAAAATGTTTTAAAAGCAGTGGCTTGTTTTATTTCTAAAATAAATGTTTTATTACTCAAAAGAATTTAAAATGATTTTTTTCTGAAATGCTTAATTTTTTTTAATACAACTCAAATTTGTTTTTTAATTAATCAGTTTTCAAATATTGACCAATGAAAATGGAGAATCATTAGCCAATCAAAAAATTTGGCACATTTTTCAAATGGATGTTGAGGAGGACAACTCAATGGAGTTTGTTTACATTTTTAAAACCTAAGATCAGGTATGTGTTTTCTATTAAATTTCCTGAAATTAATTTATAAAAATAATAAATTTTTAGAACATTACTACAAATATGATCCAATAATATGTCTCAGTACTTCACAAAGGAAATATTGTCAATAAATTTTTCAATATTGTTTATATAAAGTCGGCCATTTTGAAAAAAATTATCTTTCATTTTCACACTGGTTTCAAACATATATATCATAACAATAATAAAACTAATAGATATTTAAGGTAATTGTTAAACATTTTATTTAGTATAAAAATTGTGCACATTATCTATTTATGTTTGTATGCCCATACAGTTCATTAATAATTACATAAAGTGTGTAATCAAAACAAGTGCATGTATTTATTTCTTTAGGCAATTTACCTATGACAACATACAAGCTAACTGAAAATGATCAAATTGTTTAATAGTTAGTGTTTCTTTTTTTATGAACACAGTAAAATTGAATGTGTAAAAACAGTAGATTTGTTGTGTTTGCAGATGTTTTAAACAAACTGATTTCTACTTATAGATAGAAATTTTAAAGTTCTAATTAATATACATGTAATAGCAATATTTGTTAATTTTTCTGTAAATAAAATTAAAAAAAAAATGTGTATGAACATTTTAAGCATTAGAAAATCATCTATTTATTGACCTTAATAATTTTGACTGATTTCATCTTTTACTCTGGAAGTATGTTATTGTTTAATTTTATTTTCTTCCATGATAACATTAATAAGCAAAAATGGAAAATGAACATGTGAATTTGATATCAGGCTTCTATGTAAAGCAGAAGCAACAAAGAACTTGACAAGTATCCCTTGCTGTCAGAATGAAGGGGAAAACAAATTAATTTATTAATTTTCTATTGAATTTTGAATATTTATTATGCTAGAATGCAGTTGGTGCTTATCCTTTTTAAATAAGAAATAAATGATAGAATCTTATTAACAATTGTTTTACTTTTCAGAAAACTCAGTGGCACTTGTACAGATTTTACATGCAATCCTCCACTAAAAATGATCTAGCTATGAGCATTGATGAGATCAACTATGATTTTGCTAGCATTAAATCAGACTAAGCAAGAGACAAAATTTTGACATCCCAGGAACCAAAATATAAGACCCCACGGAAAAAAATTCCAAGCCCCTCGGAGAAAAATTCCACAATAACTTTCCAAGCTAAATTTCCGACACATGCATGGAAAAAAATTCCGCGGTTGCTTGAAATTCCGAGCTTATTTCCAACATAGTGTGGAGTATTCGGAATTACCCAAGCTAATTTCCGAGCTATTTTCCGACATAGCACGGAATATTCAGAATTTTCCAAGCCAATTTCCGAGCTATTTTCCGACATAGCACGGAGTATTCGGAAAATTCTAATCAATTTTCCGACCTAGTGCGGAGTATTCGGACAAATTCCAAGCTATTTTCCGACTAAGCGCGGAGTATTCGGACTTTTCCAAGCTATTTTCCGAGCTTAGCTTAAAAATTGGTAACAAATTCCGCGCTAATGTCGGAAAATCTGTCGGAAATGTGTACATTTTCCAACCAAATTTCCAACATAGCTCGGAAAAGTGTGTTTTTTTCAGGGTTTTTTGATGAAAATATTTTTTTTTTTTAGCGCGGAGTCCGAATACTCCGCGCTCAAATTTTCCGTGCTAAAATGCGGAATCTCCAGCTACGGGAAAGATGGAAGTTTCTAAAAATAAAAACACAAGGAAATATATGTCAAGATTGCAGAATACAAAGAGAATTCCTGTTTTGGGCTACCAGTGGGTCATCAGTAGTCCTTCAAGAATAAAAGCAAAAACATGAAATAGAATCTTGGTTTTTTGAAAAACTTTGAAGTTTCCAATGTAATCTCTTAAAATCTGTTTAATACAACAGCCCAATATTCCTAAAAGCACTCCAGTACAGTGCTATGGGGATTTTGCCAGTGTGATGATGAAAGCTGAGGTCCTTTTTTTTTTCAATCATTTTAAGTGGGTGGAACCAAATGAATGGTGCAATTTCATCCAACACCTGTGTGTTCATTGCACCTGATTTATTTAATCTGAATAAATATCAAATGATTAGATAAATTAAGGCTTGTTACCATGTTAGAAAAAAATCATATGAAAAAATCTGTATGTTGTGTCATATTGCTAGTACTGCAGATCTTTAGGCGACAATGTATTTAAATAATGTTTACAAATATTGTTTACATAACTCGAAAAAAAATATTCATTTATACTGAAAGATAAAAATGAGTATTGAAGCAATATGACAATATACCCCGTTGGTTTTGTTTGTTTGTTTGTTTGATGGTGTAACGCCACTTTCAGCAATTTTTCAGCTATATCATGGCGTCCAGTTTTTATTGGGGGAGGAAGCCAAAGTACCCTGAGAAAACCCCTGACCTGCGGCAGGATACTCCGTTTGGTATATTTAAGAAAGTCACAAGAGAAAATGATATGTTTTATTATGTCAATTTAAAAAATTTGTAACCTAACGATGAGAAAATAACTACAAGAGTTATGACTTATATTTGTATTTTGTAGTGAAAAGCTTTGGAAAAAATGAAAATTACAAACAAGTAGAATATTGAAAGCTGGGGTGTCAGAATGCAGGATTTAGCAAAAGCCTCTAATTGTAATGGGCGACGAGCAAAGTTGGTTTGGCAGTGCTTTCTATAACATTTTAGCCTGCTTACTTAGAACTAATTACACAGAAAGAACTGATGGATGTGCTGCTCGTTTCCTTGGTTCTGATCAAGGAATTTCTTAATACAGAAACTATTTTTACATATTGGTTAGAGAAGAGTGAAAGCAGTTCATCAACCAATCATATGTGTAACACATCTTAGAAACAGCCAATCAAATTCAGCATCCAGTTTACCCAGAATGACAGAAAAGTAACTCCTGGTTAATCTCCGTGTTTTTACATATTATAACATGTATATCTATAACTAGATAGTTACACATATCCTCAAGTCATATACAGCAAGTTATTTTCTACATTTTTAATGGTAGAATCAACGAAAAATTATTTTAGTTATAATTAAAAATTAACTTTAAAGAGTAGATATTATAGATCTTTTTTATGTATACCGGTAGGTCATGTATTCTACATTGATTATGCTAAACAAAATTGAAGAATATGCAATTACAAATTTTATAACTTCAAAATTTCAAGTATATCCATAGTGCAAGATTTACGACATTCAACAAAAAGCATAAGACTAAAAACTGCTAGTCAAACTTGGGTAAATCTACCATATACATGTACATAGGTAAAGATAATTTGATGTTATTTAATTTACATAAAGAAGATATTAATAATATAATTATTATTAATAAATTTTAGGAAACTAATTTCAAAAAACAAAAACACAAGGGGACCTTGTATAAAACACCAATTTTCTTAGTTCGAATCATTTTTATGGCTAGTGAATTATTTGATGTTTGTTTGTTTGATGGTGTTTAATGCCACTTTCAGCAATTTTTCAGCTATATCATGGCGTCCAGTTTTTATTGGGGGAGGAAGCCGGAGAACCCGGAGAAAACCCCCGACCTGCGGTAGGAAAACTGGCAATCCTTGTCAATTAAGATTGGAGTCAGGTACACCCTGCCTGCAGTGAGAATCGAACCCGCAATCTCAGTGTTGACAGACCATGTGATCAATAGTAGACGAACTTCCTTGACCACTCGGCCACCGAGGCCCCTGAATTATTTGACATCTCAGACAATGGAAACCTCGCAAAGCTATACAAATTTTCTTGGGACAACCGTGGAAAGACTCATAACGACGTGACAATAATTTTAACTTCCATTCTACCCTCTATATTCTATAATGGAATAACCCAAAACAATGTCCAAATAATTTAAACTTCCATTCTACCCTCTAATACATTCTAAAATGGAATAATCCAAAACAATATCACAATAATATTCAATAGTGTTGTCTATACCTCACATTACTGACTTACAGTGTTGCGTATCCTCAGCAGATTTTGAGGTCATGATGTCCTTCTCTATCTTACCAAGTTCTATGGTGACCTGTCTGTCCAATATATCTGGACGAAGTTCTGGTGTGCCTGTAAAGAAATTCAGAAAATCTACAAAGATGAATGAAGGCAATAGAAAAATACCGAACACCGAAGAAACTTAACTAGAGGCTCACAGGAGCCTGTAATCGCTCACCTGGAATCCAAATGACTTCAACTATATTAAAATTTTTGAAATTAACAGTTTCAGTCTAGTTGTTATAGCTTTTAAGTTACTGTGCAAAAACTAATCATTTCTTCAAAAATTTTTGTTAAATACAATAACTCCTATAAGGTGCCATCAGACAATTTCTAAAAATTTAATGGTTTTTAGGCATTGTCCTTTAGGGTACTTTACAGTTTTACTCTACTAATAGGTGTGTTATAGACTAATTTATAATTCAAAAACCGTTAATTTGTCCAAATTCATAATGAAAGGGCAATAACTCCTATAAAGAGTCATCTTGCAATATTAGACTAAGAAATCATTTGTAGGGCTTCAATTGCTGATCATTTGTGCAATTTACAATTTTAATCTAGCTGCTATAGTTTTCAAGTTACAGGATAAAAATGGAAAATTTCATAACAAAATTGTCATTTAAGGGCAATAACCCCTATTAGGAGTCATCTGACAATTCCAGACCAATTAAGTGAATTGTAGGGCTTTTATTGCTGATCACTTTTGCAATTTATTATTTCACTCTAGCTGTTATGGTTTTTAAGTAACAAGACAAAAACGGAAAATTTCATAAAAAATTGCAATTTAAGGGCAATAACTCCTACAAGGAGTCATCTGACAATTTCAGACTTATATAGTAATTTGTAGGGCTTGTATTGCTGATCATTTTTGCTATTAACAGTTTCACCCTAGCTGTTACAGTTTTTAAGTAACAGGACAAAAACAGAAAATTTCATAAAAAATTACAATTTAAGGGCAATATTAACTCATATAAGGAGTCATCTGACAATTTCAGACCAAACAAGTGAATTGTAGGGCTTTTATTGCTGATTATTTTTGCCATTTACAGTTTCACTCTACCTTGTATAGTTTTCAGGTTATATTGTAAAGACCAAAAATTTTGTCAAAAATCGTCAATAAAGGGCAATAACTCCTACAAGAAGCCAATACACAACTTCACACTAATAGCAACTATTGTAGACCTTAATGTGCTGATCAATTCGAAGTAACGGTTTTCTCTATAGCTATTATAATTTTTTAGATAATGATCAAAAACCTGTGATGACCCCAATGTTCTATTTTTAGTAACAGCGGCCATATTTGTCTGTTGATCAACACCCTGGGTACAAACTTGAAACTAGGAACCCTAAGGATGATTGTGGCCAAGTTTGAAAAAAATTGGCCCAGTGATTTCAGAGGAGAAGATTTTTGAAAAAGTTTACGACAGACTACAGACGACGGACGCCAAGTGATAGCAAAAGCTCACATGGACCTTCGGTCCAGGTGAGCTAAAACAAACAACAATCCACTGAAAAGTCGGAGAAACTGGCAAACTCCAGAATCAATGACCAATAATATAGTAACTACAGCAATGGTTCTGACTTCGTACAGGCTTTTCTAAAGAAATGGTGGGTTAAACTAGATTTTATCTCATGCCAAACCTCCCAGTAATTGGGGAAGGGGGTTGTTGATCCGCATATGATGAAAGATGTGTCTGGCTTAGGACATTTTATAAACTTGGTAACTTTGATATCTTTTTAATCATTACAGGTAAGGGTTATTCCTGAAAAAAACAGGCTTTTCATTTGTACCACCCACATTTTCAAGCAGATTTTTTTTTACAAACACCACCCATTTGATTTCACATCACAGCCTACCACCAATTAAACACAGAAAAGCCCAGACTGGATCTATGTATCTGAACAATAAATTTCAGTATATCTTGGTGATCAGATCTGAATTTGCCTCCCATTTACCACTACCCTACAGCAGCTGCATACTGAATAAATACCTTATATAAAAACACTAATGTTACATCTACACACGATTGTCTGTTTATGATTTTTGTTGTGTGTGCTTGTTTGGTTTAAACATATTTATTCAAGAAAATTGAAATGGATTGGATAGCAGGCATAGCCTATATAAATCCTCTCCATACAAGGCAACATACAGATGTTCAACATGTTGGATATAGAATACATATACTGAGAACACATTCAACTGTTCAAAGAAAGATAACTCTAATTTGTAAATATAAGGTGTCAAAAATCATTACTATGATAACATTAGTAGTTTAATTTAATGTTAGTTTACATGTAATAAGGAAAAGAGAAAATATATTTTAAATTTAAAGTTGTAAACTGGTTTTTAGAAGCAAAAATATTTTCATGGTATTAAATAGTATTCTCAATATATCTCTTTTGGTAAAATAAAGATTAGTTAACATTACTGGTATTTGTTCATATTTTTTTTTTTTTTTATGTTACATCTACACATGATTGTCTGTTTATGATTTTTGTTGCTTGTTTGTATGAATGAGTTCAGCTATTTTGGGAAAGACATAGAAATTAAAAGCTATATCATAGTTATTTTATTAGAGAAGGCGCACAAAGAAATGAAAGGAAAAGAGACCTTTGCCAGCAAAAAAAAGACTAGTAAGGTTGGTTTAAAGTACACCCTCCCTCTAATGCTTCAGTCACACTAAACCATATAGCATTAACGAACGTCCAACGCATAACAAAATTTTCAATTCGTCCATGTCCGTTCGCATGCATTTCTTTTCCGTTTATCATGCGGCGTTTGCGCTTGTGGTGTTCGTTCCTTTCGGTGGAAAGTTTTGAACATGTTCAAAATTTGGAACGTACAGCACCGGATAAAGTTGTCCGTCAGATGTACGGTAGCCATGCACTGGTATGCGTTTTGTTCGTTACTCATATGTTCCTTATTCTGTACTTGTCCGGTTCGAGTCCGTTCTTGCCTTGTGGACCTGATTTACGGCCGGACTACTAACGGACATGCAGCGGATGTAACGTAAATACGCTCGTCAAACGTTCTAAGAACGTTTAGTCAGTTCTTCTTGCGCTGCATGTACGTTTTGTGCAGTACAAATCTGTTACTAGTATGTTGAAGTCCGTTAACTGTACGTCGTTCATCAGGTATATGTGCGTTGATCGTTCGGTCATTGTGCGTTTTGCACGTTTTATGCGCCCCGTACAGCGATCATGAGAGCACCGAGCAGCAGTGGGAAATGCTTTTCATCACCGGATAACTTTCAGCTGCATTTTTCTTTGCGTTTGGCGTCCGTTAACGCTATGCGGTGTAGTGTGACTGAACCATAACAGAGATCTAGCTCCTTACTCCAGCACTGAAGGGGTACAGTTGGGGGAACAGATCTTTTTTACTGGTGCATTGTTTATTTTATCCAATTTCCATATTCCCATTTCCATTTACTACTGTTTACACAAGAATATATATATATTTTGTGTGTATTACATACAAAATATATTCATGCTGTAATTTATTTATATTAAGTACTTTGATTGGATAAAAACAATGTGTCATCTCATCAATATTTCCTCTGAGCTGACTACTTTCAGTATCAAATGTAAACAAGATGGCATCCTTCTAGCGTATCATCAGAGAGAGGGGACAATGTTTTCTCTGCCGCATTGATTTCCAATTAAATCGATTGATATTTCAAATAAAATATAATATAAATACAATTCAGTGTTTCATTTTGTTTTTTCCTATCAATATCTAGAGAACCGCGATTCTTTTGGTACTATGTTTTGTATATCCCTACGCTTTCCTGCCTGTACGGTTTTTAAGTGAGGTCTAGATGGGTTTCGGTAACTGTTTTTGCTGTTTCAAAAATCACAACGGTTATTTCACGTAATTATAAGGATTAAACACTGGGTTTTAGGAAATTATCAATGTGTAAACTCCGGCGAGTCCCCCACAAACTTGACAGTGAGTCGCCGGAGTTTACACATTGATAATTTCCTAAATCCCAGTTTTTAATCCTATAATACATCTGGTGATGTCATGATACAACTAAAAACCAGCAATCAGGATAAACTAACGCACATAACTTACACAATTCTGTTTTTTTTTTATGAATTATAATTTTGATTTACCAACCATGTTTCTTTATTAAATAATATGAACATGAATATTTATATACACATACTTGTTTGTCTTGTTATGGTTTTCAGTTATACCATTCATTTTCAAAAACACAACATTGGATGTATATGTCATCTTTAATTTTTGACAATCAAACTAACAATTCAGCTCATAAAACATGAGAAACAAATAATGAACAAGAAGTCTTACTGATATTTATTCACAAAATTTCAATGTATATTGAAACTGTACTTGATGTCAACACGGCTGTCTTCCAACCGACTTCTCGAGGGTCAACAGCAAATACCAGATTTTTAGGCACAAAAAGACCCACCCACTTATATGCGGACAGACTTTTACGCATTACCAAATATAAAACTCTAGGTAAGGTGAGGAGAAATAAACATTGTTCGATGTTAACTTAATGCTACAACATACCTGAAGAATCTTATTGATGTGTCAGCGGTCGCGCTAGGTTAGAAAAATTGTGCGTGTAAAAAACGCACTGACACTTTTTTATTGCGTGCCAGTTATGAAAATTTGCGTGAAATGCATTATGTATATAGTTTGGCTTAAATGGCTATTAGCTTGTGTTTTAGGTAATTGCAGAGTGCATTTATCCACAAACAATGACGATCTCACCGTTTTAAAGCATTTGCGTGATTAGAAATCAATATTTAAAGATAAACTTTCGAAAAGATCGATCATTCATTTTTGGTAAAAACTATTCTAGTGTCAAGGTCTTGAAACAGAATAAATGGATTTGATTGGTCGATCCTTGGTTATTTAGAGGGGCCAGCTCAAAGTAATTTACGATTACTGAAAGCTTGGCAAATCAGCAAGTTTGAAATCATTTTAATATGTGAGAAAATACATGATTTTATTGGTTTTGATTTTATTTGACAATTGTGTTTTTCGAAGATTATTTACATCCCATATGAAGAAACTGTTAAAACATACACATTTATTTCATTTGGAGTCACAAACGAAGGGGTTAAACAAAATGACATTTCGATTTTTTAGCCGGTGGTTCATTGCTTTGAGATGGTCCCTCTGATTTGATTGTTCTATTTATATCCGAATTAGATGTAGTATTTTTGGATGCACTGTTTTTCAAAAAGTCTTAAGTGACCTTTGGGATGACTTTGATGCCATGTTTTCTGAAAGTCTTTGACCGGAAATTACGTAAAACAATTAAAAAAATTTTAAACGGGTATGAAATGATTTATTTCCGTACAATGTGGGGAAAATAGGTACCAAAATTGCGTTCACACATTAAAATAAATTGCGTGCCGATAACGCATGGGTCATGAAATTTTGCGTGGGCACCAAAATTTTTGCGTGAAAAACGCAAATATTCGCGTTAACGCGACCGCTGATGTGTTGAAGATTTTTCTATTGTCTGGATGTGGTTGAAGGTCATCAGCTATATAATGGCATCAAGCTTTAATTGGGTGGGGGAAGCAGCATTACCTGTTAAAAATTCCTGACCTTCGGCAAAAAAGCTAGCAATATTCAATTAATATAAGAGTCGAGCAGATCCTGCCCTCAGAGAGACTTGAACCTACAAACAAGGTGTCAACCAATTGTCCATCGAGGCCTTGATGTGTTCTAGAGTTGGATGCTACTTACATACAGGGGATGAATATCCAGATCCAATGGAAACAAGGCTTATGACATCAGCTTCTGAAATAAAATTATAATTGCTACTGAAAAATTGTTGGAAGGAAAAATTAACTCATAGATCGGAGTGCTCAGGGTTAATTAAAACAAAGAAAATAGTCACAGCATGACAGTTGTCTACTTCTGGTCAGTCCCAAGCTTAATCCAAGGATTTTTAAGGTGCAAATAGCAGGGCTTTCATAATAAAGAACATAAACGCTACCAACACCCATATCAGTGGTCGCGCTAGACTATAAATTTCTGCGTTAAAAAACGCAGTAATAGTAAAAGTCTGCGTGAAAGTCGTTGAATTTAGCCTGACCCAAAACACAATATGACATACACATGCGTATTGATTTGTAAGGTACGTATATTACTCTTCTGTTTCAGATCAATTCGATAGTTTTTTTTTTAAGGTTTGATTGTTCAATATTAAATTAATGCAATATCGTCTTCACTGTTTTATTCAACGAGAGAAAATGTTGTGTATTGACCATTGTAAAGATCTGATTGGTTGAAATAAATAATTATTATAGGGGACTTTCTCAGAATGTGTGTTTAAACATGCCATCCGATTTCGTAAGAACTATATCAACTGATTTCAAAATGTTTAACTTATTATTTGAACAAATTAAATTTTAATTTGAATATTTGAAAGGAATGACAGCTCGGTTCATATCAGTTCTAAGTTGCAATCTGAGATCTTTAATTTTTATTCTCCGATTATACATTTTGAGAATTCCCTTACTTTCTTCATTACCGTTTCTATTTATAAACGAAAACAAAATTTCTTGATGCAACTGTTTTCGCAGACATTGGCTTTAAAATCAAGAGGAAAAATACTGTATCGGCAACTTTTTGACCAACAAAAAAGAGGTTACAACCAAGTTTAAGTGATTTATTTTACTATTTCATTGACTAAACCCTGTTTCAGTTATAATTCGTTCTTTCTATCCTTGCGTGCATTTGCATGCAGGGTCTAATATTTTTGCGTGGAATTTTTTTAAATTGCGTAAAAAAGGCAATATTTGGCGTTAACGCAACCTCTGCCATATAGACTACCCATGTCCCATCAACACAATAAAACATAGATTTTCCCAGTATGGAACATGTGCTTTCAGGCTAATGGGCATAGACCTCTACCTAGAAACATTTACACTACCTACATCGAATCACAGAACATGAACTATTACAGTACAGAAATCAGTCTTTCAAAACAAAAAGATGTACTGTTGTAATACACAAAGCAAGGCTCATGCTGGGTCAAAATTATAGGGAGAAGTCACTTCTCTTTTGTGGGGCTGACAGGGAGAAGTGAGGATAGAACAGGGAGAAGTTGCATTATATGTCATGGAAGCGTCCTATTTTGTTTGTTTTTTTTAATATGTGTTAATTTGGCATTTGAATTTTTTATTGTTACATGTTTTTTAGCAGTTCAATTTATTGAGGATAAAGTAAAAGATTTGATTAACTATTATCACACATTTTCATAAATACGTGTATTAAACATAAAAATAAAAAAAAGTATCAACTGTCACAAAACTGTTCATTAAAAAAATGTTTCTTTGTCATTGGTCTACAAATTGATTGAATGAATTATAATGATAAGATAAGATAAGAAAACTGTATTTGAATTCGGCATGACATTACTTCCAAATAACATAAGCTCTACAGAGCTTTTGACAGAATGAAGTACTATTAGAACTAGAAGTGGAAAATTACATCATTGTGACAAATCTGTTAAAAGTATTTAAACATATTTAACTTAAATTTAAAGTAAATGACAAAATACTATTTTTTACAACGTTTCTATCATTGCAATATTCATTTCAACACGATCAGCATCATATACTTGCAATCTCTGGCATTAAATTCATATCCGCTACGGAAACTTTCACGCATTTTTGCTCTGAACTGGTTTCCGGTCGTATTTTAAACCTACGCTTTATATACCAAATAAAAGATAAAAGGGTACCAGTTGACTTTGTGGCACATAAACATAATAAACATGACTCTGTATCAAAAAACGAAGATTTCTTAACAAAATGGGAATAAAATTTGAAAGGTGACATCAGGCGATTCTACAAAATGTAAGGGTGACTTCACTTCGCTTTTTAAGATGATCGACGGCGAAGTGGGACCACGATAAGGCGACTTCTTCGCCCGAGTCGCCCTCCAACGCGAGCCCTGACAAAGTACAGATTTTCCCCAATATGAAGGCCAACAGACTCTACATGTACAGAGATCAATGTACTTCCCAAGTACGAAGACCAATGGACTCTCCCAGTACATTGATCAAAGGACTCTCCCAGTACAGAGATCAATAGACTCTTTCAATACAGAGATCAATGGACTCGCACAGTACAGTGATCATCAAACTCTCCAAATACAGAGATCAATGGACTCTACCCATAGACAGAGCCTAAGATTCAGCATGGACTCTGTCAACAGGCATTCATTATAAATTATCTTATCCCAAAACCAGAGGCTCTTAAGAGCCTGTATCGCTCACCTGATTTTATAGGCAATGAAGATGGCATTTCCCTGATGTTAAAGTAAGTCCTGTAATTTTCAATAAACTTTAAATAGGACCATCCAAACAATATTACTAGAAAGCTTTGTTTCATTGGTTAACCGGTTGTATAGAGAAGATTTGCCCATAGGGTCCTATGTTAAACTAAGTCCTGCGGCGGTGGCGGCCATTTTGAATTTCCAATTGCCATAAAAAACACAAACTTTATAGAGGATCATCCAAACAATATTGCTAGTGAGTTTTGGTTTCCATTGATTAACCGGTTTCAGAGAAGAAGCCTTTAAAAACTTTTTCCCATAGGGTCCTATGTTAAACTAAGTCCTGCGGTAGCTGCCATTTTGAATTTCCAATTGCCATAAAAAACATAAACTTTATAGAGGACCATCCAAACAATTGTGCTAGTAAGTTTTGTAAGTTTTGTTTTGATTGGTTAAACGGTTTCAGAGAAGAAGCCCTTTTAAACTTTTTTCTCATAGGGTCGAATGTTAAACCAAGTCATGCGGTGGCAGCCATTTTGAATTTCTGATTGGGATAAAAAACATCAACTTTATAGTGGACCATCCAAACAATATTGCTAGTAAGTTTTGTTTCCATTCGCTGACCGGTTTCAGAAAAGAAGCCTTTCAAATTTTTTCCCCCTACATGTAGGGTCCTATGTTAAATTAAGTCCTGCGGTGGCAGCCATTTTGAATTTCCAATTGCCATAAAAAACACCAACTTTATAGAGTACCATCCAAACAATATTGCTAGTAAGTTTTTGTTTCCATTGGTTGACTGGTTTCAGAGAAGAAGCCTTTTAAAACTTTTTCCCATAGGGTTCTATGTTAAACTAAGTCCTGCGGTGGCGGGCATTTTGAATTTCCAATTCCCATCAAAAACACAAACTTTATAGAGGACCATCCAAACAATATTGCTAGTAAGTTTTGTTTTGATTGGTTAAACTGTTTCAGAGAAGAAGCCCTTTTTAACTTTTTTCCCATAGGGTCCTATGTTAAACTAAGTCTTGAGGTGGCGGCCATATTGGTTTACCAATCAAAATAAAAAACACAAACTTTGTAAAGGTCCATCCAATGAACATTATGGCCAAGTTTGGTTTCAATTGGCCAAGTGGTTTCAGAGAAGAAGATTAAAATGTAAAAAGTTTACAGACGCCGCCGCTGCTGCCGACGCCGACGGACGCAAAGTGATAACAATAGCTCACATGACCCTTTGGGTCAGGTGAGCTAAAAACTACAATAAAATGTATAATTTGTTAAATGCACAGCAGACTACAAACCTTTTGTTCTTTTTGTCTGTGTGGTAGATACACTTGAGGATATATTCTTATTGGCGTTCAGATCAATGGTTCTTTCATGTCCTAAAAAATTGTAAAACGTATAAAGAATCATGATATGACTATGCCAGAATCAAGAAATAATATCAAACTTGTAGCTCCATATAACAACTTCTTGTATTTCCGCCCATATTTATTCCTCCCCAGCATTTTCCAATTTATTTAGCCTTTTTAAAACGACTCCATGTCTTACAAGACTAATGAATGTGTTTTCCGTTTGTTTTCACAGAGATAACTCGTCTAAAACGACTACTGAGATGGAGAAAAATAAAACGTGTCTGACGAAAAGAAGATTTGTAGACCATTGTCAATTATCAATAGACCATTGTCAATTATCAAGCTTCGTCAATTTTGAAGTGATAAAAAAAAAGTTTTTATCATCTATATAACCAAAGTTCAGAATCCCGTGAAAACTAATTAATAGTCGTCATTGGATTTTATTGACATTCAGGTTGGAAATGGTGATTTTTCTCAGAACGTGGTGCTGATTATATGTAAACGCCTTTTTTACAAAGGGGAATAATCAATTCGGACAGGTGTACACTGGTTCTCAACACAGTGCAGTTTCTCCAGAATGTAATGTTTAAACAATAGGATAATAGAAAAATTGAAGAATGTGTCCATGGGACACAGATGCCCCCGCTAAATGAAGTCCAAAATAGGAAGTAGTTGTCCAACAGGTCTGAAAGTAGCTTAGGACATGATACTGGACCACCCTGCCAAATTTCAAATTGTTCTCATGTACGGCTTCTGAGAAAAGCTTGACCGAAATTTGTACGTATGGACATGAGTAAAACTTAATGCCCCCCTGACATGTCGTCGCGGGGGCATAAAAACTGGTAAAAGTAAAATACAAAAGCTAAATGGGGAATAAAGTTGAGTTGCATCAATATGATTGGAAAAAAAATAATTGTTGTACATATTGTACTTTTATAATAATATAAATAAATGCATTTTTTTTACTTTTACTTTATTAAAGAAACAATACTGGTCTGCAATTAACTCTTAAACAAACATCATGACCTCTGTATAAAGACCCCTATTCTTGTGTGACCTTTTTTGCACTTTCCTTTCAAAGGTCGCTTTGACTGTATACAAGGAATGTGATTTTTTAATATGTTGATATACAAGCTTTTTGTGTTTGCCAAATATCATCTGATCTTCAGGCTTACAGTACAGTCAACGTGATGCTGTGATTTTCCTTGCATTTGCAAATGAGTGGAAAATGCGTGGTCATTTGTAGGTTTGATGCATTTGCGTGGAGTCACGCAAACTGGATTCTGCCCACGATAATATCACGAATAATATGTCCACGCAAAATTCGTGGATGATGCAATGACCACGCAAATTAATCTATATAAAAATTTGCTGTGTAACATGGACGATGTTTTTACTTGACCTGCAAACGTAGTTGTTCAATCGTATTTACGTTATATACAATGTGTATATTTCTTTTCCAGGTACAACAGAATTGTTACTTGTCATATATTATAATAAAAATATCTATATATTCTTTCTTTCTTAAATCTATCTTTCTTCCTTTAGTTATTCAAGTATGTTGTTAAAATAAACATCGTGTCCGTAAATTTTACTTTTAAAAATATACTGTATGTTAATTTTCAAGGCTCAATAAATGCTACTTACTTTAAGTAAATTTACTTCAAGTAATAATTAAAAACGAAAAATTTTAGATACTTTGTATGAAACAAACTACCAAAAACATATATACCTACAAACGGCGATTGTTAAGTTTCAAATATTGCATTTCCGAACGATCGCAATTTAAAAATATATATATATATATCGATAATATTGCTCAATTGTAAGAAATATTTCAAATATCCCAACCAAATGTTATATCTTGTGTCTTCATCATTTTAGACAAGCTCGTAAAATTACATTTAAATATTAACGGAAATCCTTCCAATTGAGTTGCACCTTATAACTAAGAACGCTTAGTGTGATTTATTAAAGATTTATAATCATTCAAGGTTTGCAATCCCACTCTTATGTACTACTCTCCAGCATTCAACCCCTTGCGGCAAGAGACAACTTTGTTTAATTGCCATATTGCATAATACGCAGGTTTCAATTAAAAAATCTACTTCCAACACTGCCCGAGTCATCGTACATAAATGTTTTGCATTTATTTACTTACGTGCACCTGTGTTAAATGTACTTTATTTTTGTTGATATGCTACATACATGTATGTAGCTATGAGATACAGTTAAACCTACGTATTCAACACTTTATAATTTTCGGATCATATTTGTTTCCATCTCTGCCCATGATGAACATTGTTCACCATAGGCTACTTCTTCTGCGTCTTTGGTGCAAATAATTAACAATTTCCGTTTTCATTAACTATTTGAATGTGCGTTTTTTTGTTGATTTTTATTTATTTAGTAATTTTTTTTTTGGGGGGGGGGGGGGGGGGAGAACGCACAAAAAACCCGTCAAAATAGTATTTGAAAAAGGGAATTGTGACATATATCCACCAAAGAGGTAAAAAAATTCGGCCTATGTTGTTCATCAAATATGTTCCACTCAGCTATCGTTATAATAATTTTAGAATGTACATAATTGTATTTTCCTTTATTAGGAGGAAATACACCTGCTGCGAAAGCAGACGTTGCCTTCCATTACACAAATGCTCAATAGAATTTGGCTGAAATATACAAGAAACTGCGGTATTAAAAACGAGGAGCATTCACAGAATATTTTTACAATGTACTGTCGATGCGAAATTTTCAACTTCAATGATCTTTCATAATAATTGGGACCGTACACCTAACCACGTGTTGACTTGATCAATTCCGAAGGCAGTGAATTTACCTGTACAAAGAATTTGCTAAATAAACAATACTCCATTCCGAAATAATATAAGGAATCATTCAATTAAATATATTGTAATACATCCACAGTTTCTGTATATTTCTTGAAAATTCATAGAGAAAATTTAAGTACGATGTTCGAAGACAACTTCTGCTTACCGCATTATGTGTTTCCCGCCTTGAGAATTGGCACGGGCAGTTTATGTAATTACAAAAGGTGTGTCAGTCAAGAAATGAATACACACATTTAAAATAAATGTACGAATCCTCATTTGTATTAATAAAAATTATTTTTACTATAATTACTATTTATAATAATAAAGATATAAATAAGATTTTTCTATCCATGATGACAGAATTGCAAAACTTCATTCCGAGGTAGCAACGATCGGTAGAAAACCGTATTAAAACTGTACGACAGTTGTATTTGATTATTTACTGTCCCATTCGTGGGTTGTATATATTTTTTTTTATATCCATAAATTATTTGTTTTTCAAAATTCGAGACATAAATTCGAAATATTTCCTTTAATCGTGAAGTGATATACGAATCTTTGCACGTTGATTTTTTATAAGTGAATGTTTTTTTCGGTAATAAATGTCGATTTATTTGCAAAAAGACATTACTTGTAAACTTTTTCTTGGAGATATTGTCACACATAATACGATGAACCAAACAAACTTAACAGTTTAATTGATATCGTGAAAGTTCCAAAACTAGAAACACAAAAACCGCGTATGCTTCATCATTATAAAATGCGTATCATAAGACAAGGTTCATTTTTTCTAACTGACAAACAACGTGATAGCTATTCAAAGCGGCTCATATGATTGAGCATGATACACAAGTATAAATAAACGCAGGATTTTCTTCCGTTTTTAGGGTTAATACCAAACGTTTTTTTCTCTACACACTTAAACACTTATTGAAAAATATGTGTTTCTTTTATGATACGGGTATTGAAAATTAAAAAAATTAACTGATTTTGTTCTGAAAACACGTTAATAGATGTATATAACTTCCATTTCAGATAATTCTTTCGGCAAAAACGGCACTGCAGGCGATGCTTTTCAGTATTTGTTTTAATTGAATAAATTTATCTGTTGGCTTAATCATGATATGAAAATTTACGTCAACGAAAAGTATCCTTAATATATTATTTTTACAAAAGAAGAAAATGTAACATACATTTACTTGTATAAACAATGTCTTAGATTCAAATTCTTACTGAATAGCGTTCATGTATACCGATAACATGTATAATCACGCCCACTCAAAATTTTGCGCGTTTTTGCGCGGCATCCACGAATCCCGTGGAAAGTTGAAAAACTCAATATTTTTCCACGCAAATTTGCGTGGGTAAAAAATTAGTGATTCGTGGGCAGAATTTGAGTGGATTTTGCGTGATGACCGTGCGTGGGCTATGGAAAATCACAGCATTCCGTTGACTGTACTGTAGAACTAGATATGTATAAGCCAAATTCAAATTCTAAACTGAAAATCCCTTGACATTTTTTGCAGTCTAATTAATTAGTCTGCAGAACTCTGAAATATCATACCTGGCATTAGTAATGGTGGACCTGAGGAACTCATCAAGTCAACATTAGAGCTGGTGGCTGTTGCCATGACTACAATGTCATTTGGCTTCACAGGCTGCAGTTGTGTTCTCGGTAACGTTAAACTTGGATTTGGTTTCACTAACAGATGATCTAGTCGTGGTCGAGGGGGAGCTATTATTGTTGCCATCTGGATCCCCGTTGGCATACGAACATTTGGAGTTGTGCTGGTCATGGATGATCCACTAACCATTAGACGGGAAACAAGTTTACTGCGGATTCCTTGTGGATCTTGTGCGAGACCTGCTGCTGGTATGGATGTTGTGACAGACTGTGATGGCTGAATAAAGGTAGATGTCACTACTGTAGACGATACAGGAAGTGAGACAGGAGTTGACATTCTCAGGGCTGCAGCAATGCTTGTTATGTGTCTGTTCAACTAAAAGTAAATAAAATGGAATAGTACAGTATATGTCGTAACTCCTAACTATAGGTTTTGTTTATCACTTAAAATGGCCTAACAACCCTTTAAATATTTAAAATCGTCAACAGAACAGGTGATCGTGATCATGATTTGCATATTTCCTAGGCAAGATCAACTAGAGGCTCCCAAGAGCCTGTAATCGCTCACCAAAGAAAATATGACTTAGAGCTATGTTTTAATTTTTACAATATAAGGTTTCACTCTAGTTGTTTGCCACAGGACAAAAACAGAAAATTTCATAAAAAAATTGTCCTTTAACGGCAACAACTCTGATAAAGCATTATCCAGCAATTTTGGACCAACTATGTGAATTGTAGGCATTGTCTTGCAGATCATTTAAACAATTTATTATGTCTATCTAATTCTTACAGTTTCAAGTTATTTTGTAAAAACTGACAATGCTGTCAAAAAATCGTAATTCAAGGGCAGTAACTCCTTCAGGGATTAATTACACAACTTGCAATAGGAACATTAGTAGAGCTTAATGTGCTGATCAATTTGAGGTAATCTTTTTTTCATATGCTATCAAAATTTTTAAGATATTGACCAAACTTGTGTGTGTGACATTTATGTTGTTTTAAGTAACAGTGGCCACTCTGTCCATAGATCAACACCCGGAATAAAAATTTAAAACTGTAACCTAAGGATGATTGTGGACACGTAAAAAAAAAAAATTGGCCAAGTGGTTTCAGGATTTTTATTCAAAATTACTGTTGACATCGGTCCAGGCGAGCTAAAAAAGTAATAAAAGCGGGAGAGGTTTTCAAGTTCCCCGATAAAACTTGGATAAATGGACAAGTTGCCACCAATTCTGAGCATTAAATAAGTCAAGTCATTATACATATAACCTCTAATTTTGACTACTCAGTGGTCTGACCAAACCCTTATATTACCTGAGGCGTTGGTAAATTCTCAGTCACAGGAGCAGTGGCTACCATTCTGACATGCTGCTGATCAGTCTGTAATATAATTTTTGGCATTTGCTTTTCAGCAGGATTCATCTCTTTCTGCTGTTTGTCCTTATTTTTGGCTTGATTTATTTTCTCCATGACAGGAATCGGAATCGTCGGATTCATTAAAGACTCTAGCTGCTTAGCAATTTGCACTGACGCTGCCGAGTTTCCTGCTAACAACGACTGAATGCTAACCATTCCCGGACTCAGTGGCTGTTTCTGCAACAACTCCTGCTGCAGAAGTTGTATTGGTATTGTGATCTTTTGTTCTTGGATCGGAGATTCAGAAGCTGCAGGCAGAGTGATGTATTGTTCCCCTAGTCTTAATGATGACAAAACATTTTGGGAATCGGAAATGGTAATTCCTGGAAAGTTAACAAGCATTTTCGAGACTGGGATTTCACCTGTTGGAGTACCTCTTGTCGGTGTTGATGGCAATGAGGTGTCTGTCTTCTTTAGCTGCACCAAAGTGACTCTTTTTGTTTTGGGGTCTAACGAACCAACAAAGGGATATTTCAATTGTTCTAAAATGACAAAAAATTCAATAAATCTTTCTTTATAAACATAAAAAAATAAATAGCTATATCATATATATACAAGTTTAACAACTAGTAAAAGTTGAACTATACTAAATGCCAACCCACCCTTGGAAAAATTTGTTTTCTTGCATTTTTTCATTCTTCTATATTTTACCTTTTTATTACGAAAATTCAGTAGAAAAAATGTAGATACGATAACCTGTCCATGTTTAATAATATGCCTCTATTGTAAAGTTGTTACAAATCGTCCTTGACTTTTGCTACGGGAATTTTACATAATAAGTCAGCCATTTTTGTTTCTAAAGGGACCTTACAATGTTTACAAATGTTCTGCTTTCGTGACGTTCAATGGTATTAGGACAAACTGCGAGACTTTTCCCCCTCTACTGCAGACGACATCACCCGAAGGATTTCAAGTGGACAACAATCCGTTGTTCATAAAGTACACTTCCGTTCTAATTAAGATCAAATTTTAGTATGGAAAATCGCCCTTTCAAAATTAAAAAACTGCCATATTTCAAATCGGTGAATATCTCGAGGAAATAATTATTGATTTTAAAAAGTACCCTTCTTGATCTACAAAAGGAGCATAAGCGGAATCATACCCGGTAAGCAGTTTTCATTTTTCATGCAAAAAACCCTCTACACAATACGTCAACACTTATAGTAGTGATTCAGTGTTCTAGGATTTTTTTGCAAACTGAACTTTACACAGGAAAGTGTCCTCTATAAACTGGCTTTCCCACTTCTCAAGTAAACTTTCACACAAAGTTTTAATGACATGTTAATTTTTGAATGAAAAATATACAGATACCAATTGAAGATTTTTTTCTTGTAACAGTACATTTATATTTGGAAACAACGACTATTGTGCAATTCTGTCTAAGAAGCTGGCTTAGGTTTCTTGTATAATTTTTTTAACACACAAATACTGTACAGGCCTCGCGAATTTTAATTTCTCCGCGCATCCCGGTGGAGGAAATTCGGGTCTCCACGACCTCTCCGCGGTCATCTCCACCGTGACTCGCGATCGCGAGTTGCCGGCGGAGAGCCGACGACTCCACCGTGTATTCGCGGTGTATCCACTCTGCAAACATTTGAGGATATATTGGCACATTCGGTAACTGTGCATATTATCGTATAAATGACGTGAAATTATCGTAAGTCTAATCTTTCACCTTTTAAAATATATGACACTTTTGTGAACCTGTTTCAGATCAGTTTCATGTGTTATCCTGCAAAAACATAGAACAGAAAGATCGTGTAGAATACTATTTCTAACAATAGTTAGCAAAGTTGTGTTAAGATTATTTATTGTATGTATGTTTGTATTAATTTATTAATCTTGCATCGTTTTATTTATATTTCAGGTTGTCTGTGAAGATTTATTACTTATCTATATTATCAATTCATGTAGCTAAAAAGCTAATTATCTTATTTATGCATTTGTTATTCTTTCTTATGTAGAGGTCAACTTAGGCTTAGAGGTGACGAATATGCGGTAAAAAGCTTACCAACTTCCATATATATCTTCCCAATATATTTATTTATTAATAAAGTTAACAGTTGTTCACATTCTCTGCAATGACGAAGTGACAACTTGGTTTATTTGTGTTACGTATTCCGTTTAACAGCAGGTTGCAATAAACAAATCCATGGACACCTGTTCGACAATATGAATCATCAAATAACTCGCATCCACTTATTTAAAACTGAGAGCTTTGACACTGTTCAATTATAATTAGCTTGTTTGTAAACTGTTGGTCAGTCTGTGAGTTCAAAGGTAAATAACGACCTAATTATCGCTAATTCCATCAGACAGTATTACCTTTGTTACAATTAATTGAAAATGTCCAGGAAGTGTCAGCCTACTAATTAAGAATTAGGCAATCATTTCTGTATAGCAAATATTGCTTGATAAGTATTTACCTTCGTATTACAAGCTAGTTTAATCCGTGCCGAAGACAGTTATTACCTTACACAGAACACAGTTTAGACTATATTGTTTGCAAATCAACAATATACTACATGAATATATTACATTATGTATAACTAAAAATTCTGCAGTTTCTTTGTATTTCTAAAATATTCGGTAAAAAAGCACGTGCCGATAATTGAGGATATCGTCTGCTTGTCAATCAAAGTTTTACCGCTTTCACAATAGCACGTGCAAGTAGTGTTTTTTTACATTATTGTAACCGGATATTTTAAAATGCTTAAAAAAAAATCTGCAAAGAAAGATGGATTACCGAGAAGCATCATTAGTGGTATGGGGTTTTCTTTTGGAGTTGTGAATATATTTCCTTAGTAGACATTATGATTCAGAGATTCTACAAGATTTATAAAAAACCAAAAAGACGCTTGTGATTTCGTTTTTGAACTGTAGTTCAGGATGTCAAATGATCACAGGTACGGCCTAATTAACGCTAATTGGTTATCATCTGACATCATTACCTGTGTACCACTAATTATGTAATGAAAAATGGTCTGAAAGTGTCATTGTGCTCAATTTACAAGGGATTGTCCAATTAATTTGAAGGGAGGATTAATTTTACAACAAAAAATATAAAGTTTGTTGTATACACACTCGAGCATATGACAACAATTTCACTTACATTCATAGACGTAAACGGCACTATAGACGATCTTGTTTTGTTGATGTTTGTCAAATTTGAAGAAAATATATGACAGTAGAACACGATAATTGAGGTATCGTCTGCTTCTTGAGTCAATTATAGTCAAAATACAATGACCTGTCAGGTACTTTCTACCTATTGCTCAATCAATTCCAAAAATAGATAACTGCTGTTTAGAAAACTGCTTCAATCTGTTTTCTTTAAAGCTCTTAATAAGAAAGAGCTGGACATTTAAATTGCAGCTATTCATGCATGACTCAGGTAATTTCTAATTTCTAATCTGGAAGACAGCCATAGAGTATAATGTAGATGGAACACCTTAGAAGTTTAAAAGTTACCTGAGTCACGCATGAGTAGCTGCAATTTAAATGTCCAGCTCTTTCATATTAAGAGCTTTAAAGAAAACAGATTGAAGCAGTTTTCTAAACAGCTGTTATCTATTTTTGGAATTGATTGAGCAATAGTTAGAAAGTACCTGACAGGTCATTGTATTTTGACTATAATTTACCGCTTGTAAAATAGCACGTGCAAGTAGTGTACAAATATATACCTGTGAAGTGGTTATAATTATTTTAAAAAACGATGAAAATGAAATGACAGACAGTATATCTTTATTTATTCCACCACTATTTTATCTATTAATTATTTTATAATTATACCTCCGGTTTTGGTGACGTAAACAAACAAGCTGTTAATAGAATTCAACAATTATTTTAATTTATTGGATTGAAACTGGATATTTTAAAATGCTTTCAAAAAGAACGTGGATAAAGACAGATGGATTACCGAGAAGCTTCATTATTGGCATAAGATTTTCTTTTTCTTTTGGAGTTGTGAACGTATGTTTCTCCGTAGACATTCTGATACCCAGATTCTACAATGTTTATAAAAATCCAAGAAGACACTGTTATTTATTTAAAACACAGCTTTGACACTGTTCAAATATAATTCGGCTTGTGAGTTCGTTTTTGAACTGTAGTTCACACTGTCAAATGATCAAAGGTAATTAAAGACACAATTAACGCTAATTGGTTATATGACAGCATTACCTGTGTACCCTTAATTGTGTAATCAGGAATATGGTCAGGAATTGTCATTTATTATGTATTATGCACTTAATTTAAAGTGATAATTAATTTTATAACACAAGGTATAGTTTGTTGTATACACACTCAATTCAAGCATATGACCACAATTCCACTTTCCTATATTGACGAAAACGGCACGGTAGACGATGTTGTTCTGTGATGTTTGTCGACACTGAAGAAAATACAAGTAGAACATTTTCTGGAGAAAGGAAACAGAAACTTAACATGCATACCCATTGTTCTGATGTGATTTTACTATCTTATTGGCCGGCTATCCACCGCGACTACGCGATCGGCACTCCACCGCGAAAACACCGCGACTCCACCAAGGAGAGTTGAGTAACAGTGGAGGAAACTGTCTCTCCACTCTCCTCCACCTCCACCGCGATGGGTGGAGAAATTAAAATTCGCGGGGCCTGTACAGTAGTACAAAAATCCCATACATCTCAAACTATAATATACACATATTTGTACATAACAAACTTTCATAAATTTTCATCCTTGTATATTTTTATACAAGTCTATGTTAGTAAGAAAAACTTCAATATTATATTATTTAATTCACTTCCAAATTTAAATCAAAGTGCAGAATGCACCGACGGAAAGGTTGCTTCGCAATTATGAAATGAGATTCCTGCCTCATGTTTGACAGGCAATAAAACAAACCAATGTAAAATAAATCAGGTAAATTTAGAAACATATTTGATATAAACTTATATGCATAGAAAAAAACTTTGCGATCCTCATAATTGATAGCCCCAGCTACCCTATGTCTTGAATGGCAATGTCCAGGGCTTCCCAGCTACCCTATGTCTTGAATGGCAATGTCCAGGGCTTTGCTATTGGAAACTCCAAAAATTGTTTTGCTCAAACTCTAAATAATCAGGTGCACAATTCCAACATATGACAAAGATCTGCAAAAGTTTCATCACATCCCACTCAGTGGTGCAAGTAGTTGTGGATAAGATATGGGTATCCCCTACATCAAAGAATGGCAAATAAATGTTATAAATATATTAATAAATAAGACAAAATTGCTGCTGCCCATTTCAGACATAAAAATCGCACCTGTTATATGGTTGGAATATAACTTGCATCAAATACATGTACATATATGTAAATGTCTCCCTATAAATGTAAGTGATGGCATAAGCTTCTAAAATATTCAAAACTAAAATAATTTATTTCTGTAATACTCCAGGGCTTCAGTTTGCCGAGTGGTTAATGAAGTATTCATCTACTATTGATCGAATGCCTGTCAGCACTTGTTTGAGTCTTACTGCTGCCAGGGTGTGCTCAACTTCAATCTTGACAATTATTAAAAGACTCCTACAATCTGGCTTTCTCCTTCAATAAAAACAGGACGCCCAAATATAGTTGAAAAATTGCTGAAAGTGGTATTAAACAATTACAACACAGGGATCTGTGCATGACGATTTACATGTGCTTTCGAATGATACTGGGTCGATTTTGTTATATCGAGTCCCACACACTATAACAAGATTGACCCAGTATTATTCAAAAGCGCATGTAAATCAATTTTTATAAATCCCCCGCATTCAAACAAACAAAAACGACTGTATGAGGCAACATATATCTTTATAATCAGAATGCATGTCAACTAGTTTGTTTTAAATTTAAACAGTGTGTTAATAGCTTATACTAAAAGACACAATCAAATTGAGTACTTTTCTGCTTGCATTTTTTAAAATTAATATTCAATATGCGATATTAAAAAAATTTCCACTGTACATATTCCATACTATGCTTATTGTTTACATGTACTTGACTTTTGCTACGCAATCTGACACTTTTTGTTTTCAACAAGTGTCTTACGATGTTTGCAAAAGATCGCCAGCTTTCGTGACGTTCTATGGCATTTGCGCCTAAACCGCAAACGACATTACCCCAAGGTTTTCAAATGGACAATTATCGCTTGCTCCAAGTTACACCCATTCTAATTTTGGTCAAAATTAACCTTGGAAAATCGCTCTATCAAATTAAAAAAACAGCATTTCAAAACGCTGAACAAATGTTAAAAAAATAATTGCTGATTTCAATTTGCACCTTTTTGGATCTACATAAGGAACATAAAATCGAACATACTGTACAGGCCTCGCGAATTTTAATTTCTCCACCCATCGCGGTGGAGGTGGAGGAGAGTGGAGAGACAGTTTCCTCCACTGTTACTCAACTCTCCTTGGTGGAGTCGGGGTGTTTTCGCGGTGGAGTGCCGATCGCGTAGTCGCGGTGGATAGCCGACCAAAAAGATCGTAAAATCACATCAGAACAATGGGTATGCATGTTAAGTTTCTGTTTCCTTTCTCCAGAAAATGTTCTACTTCTTATATTTTCTTCAGTGTTGACAAACATCACCAGAACATCGTCTACAGTGCCGCTTTCGTCAATAAAGGAAAGTGAAATTGAGGTCATATACTTGAGTGTGTATACAACAAATTCTATACCTTGTGTTATAAAATCAATTATCCCTTTATATTAATTGCAAAATACATTTATAAATGACACCTGACCATATTTGATTACACAATTAAGGGTACACAGGTAATGCTGTCATATAACCAATTATCGTTAATTATCTCTTTAATTACCTTTGATCATTTGACAGTGTGAACTAAAGTTCAAAAACGAACTCACAAGCTGAATTATATTTGAACAGTGTCAAAGCTGTCTGTTTTAAATAAATAACGGTGTCTCCTTGGATTTTTATAACATTGTAGAAACTTGGTATCAGAATGTCTGCAGAGAAACATACAACTCCAAAAGAAAAAGAAAATCTTATGCCAATAATGAAGCTTCTCTGTAATCCATCTGTCTTTATCCACGTTCTTTTTGAAAGCATTTTAAAATATCCAGTATCAATCCAATGAATTTAAAAAATTGTTGAATTCTATTACAGCTTGTTTGTTTACGTCACCAAAAACGGAGGTATAATTATAAAATAATAATAGATAAAATAGTGATGGAATAAATAAAGATATACTTCCTGTCATTTCATTTTCATCGTTTTTTTTAATAAAATAATTATAACCACTTCACAGGTATATCTTTGTACACTACTTACACGTGCTATTTTACAAGCGGTAATTGATTCAAGAAGCAGACGATACCTCAATTATCGGCACGTGTTCTACTGTCAAATATTTTCTTCAAATTTGACAAACATCAACAAAACAAGATCGTCTATAGTGCCGTTTACGTCTATAAATGTAAGTGAAATTGTTGTCATATGCTCGAGTGTGTATACAACAAACTTTATATTTTTTGTTGTAAAATTAATCCTGCCTTCAAATTAATTGAGCAATACCTTCAATATTTTAAAATGCTTTCAAAAAGAACGTGGATAAAGACAGATGGATTACCGAGAAGCTTCATTATTGGCATAAGATTTTCTTTTTCTTTTGGAGTTGTGAACGTATGTTTCTCCGTAGACATTCTGATACCCAGATTCTACAATGTTTATAAAAATCCAAGAAGACACTGTTATTTATTTAAAACACAGCTTTGACACTGTTCAAATATAATTCGGCTTGTGAGTTCGTTTTTGAACTGTAGTTCACACTGTCAAATGATCAAAGGTAATTAAAGACACAATTAACGCTAATTGGTTATATGACAGCATTACCTGTGTACCCTTAATTGTGTAATCAGGAATATGGTCAGGAATTGTCATTTATTATGTATTATGCACTTAATTTAAAGTGATAATTAATTTTATAACACAAGGTATAGTTTGTTGTATACACACTCAATTCAAGCATATGACCACAATTCCACTTTCCTATATTGACGAAAACGGCACGGTAGACGATGTTGTTCTGTGATGTTTGTCGACACTGAAGAAAATACAAGTAGAACATTTTCTGGAGAAAGGAAACAGAAACTTAACATGCATACCCATTGTTCTGATGTGATTTTACGATCTTATTGGCCGGCTATCCACCGCGACTACGCGATCGGCACTCCACCGCGAAAACACCGCGACTCCACAAAGGAGAGTTGAGTAACAGTGGAGGAAACTGTCTCTCCACTCTCCTCCACCTCCACCGCGATGGGTGGAGAAATTAAAATTCGCGGGGCCTGTACAGTAGTACAAAAATCCCATACATCTCAAACTATAATATACACATATTTGTACATAACAAACTTTCATAAATTTTCATCCTTGTATATTTTTATACAAGTCTATGTTAGTAAGAAAAACTTCAATATTATATTATTTAATTCACTTCCAAATTTACATCAAAGTGCAGAATGCACCGAAGGAAAGGTTGCTTCGCAATTATGAAATGAGATTCCTGCCTCATGTTTGACAGGCAATAAAACAAACCAATGTAAAATAAATCAGGTAAATTTAGAAACATATTTGATATAAACTTATATGAATAGAAAAAAACTTTGCGATCCTCATAATTGATAACCCCAGCTACCCTATGTCTTGAATGGCAATGTCCAGGGCTTTGCTATTGGAAACTCCAAAAATTGTTTTGCTCAAACTCTAAATAATCAGGTGCACAATTCCAACATATGACAAAGATCTGCAAAATTTTCATCACATCCCACTCAGTGGTGCAAGTAGTTGTGGATAAGATATGGGTATCCCCTACATCAAAGAATGGCAAATAAATGTTATAAATATATTAATAAATAAGACAAAATTGCTGCTGCCCATTTCAGACATAAAAATCGCACCTGTTATATGGTTGGAATATAACTTGCATCAAATACATGTACATATATGTAAATGTCTCCCTATAAATGTAAGTGATGGCATAAGCTTCTAAAATATTCAAAACTAAAATAATTTATTTCTGTAATACTCCAGGGCTTCAGTTTGCCGAGTGGTTAATGAAGTATTCATCTACTTTTGATCGAATGCCTGTCAGCACTTGTTTGAGTCTTACTGCTGCCAGGGTGTGCTCAACTTCAATCTTGACAATTATTAAAAGACTCCTAGAATCTGGCTTTCTCCTTCAATAAAAACAGGACGCCCAAATATAGTTGAAAAATTGCTGAAAGTGGTATTAAACAATTACAACACAGGGATCTGTGCATGACGATTTACATGTGCTTTCGAATGATACTGGGTCGATTTTGTTATATCGAGTCCCACACACTATAACAAGATTGACCCAGTATTATTCAAAAGCGCATGTAAATCAATTTTTATAAATCCCCCGCATTCAAACAAAGAACAAGTGTGGACACAGAAAAACGTCTCGCCTGAATTCCGCATCAGTAACGAAAATAAATTTTGTCATAAGCATTACGTTAATAGCATTAATTATGAGCAGCGGCCTGTATACCAAATATTGTCACCATACTATGCATAGTTACAGAGGAACTATCCTAATACAAAAACTTTAACGCAGTCCCTGGACCGTGAAATTGAGGTCAAGGTCAGGTGACACCTACCAGACAGTCATGTACTAGTCATCAGCAACCTATACACCCAAATATTGTCATCCTACCATGCGTAGTTACAGAGGAACTGTCGTAACCCCAAAACTTTAATGTAGTCACTGGACCGTGAAATTGAGGTCAAGGTCAGGTGACACCTACCAGACACTCATGTACTAGTCATCAGCAACCTATACACCAAATATTGTCATCCTACCATGCGTCGTTACAGAGGAACTGTCGTAACCCCAAAACTTTAACGTAGTCGCTGGACCGTGAAATTGAGGTCAAGGTCAGGTGACACCTACCAGACAGTCATGTACTAGTCATCAGCAACCTATACACCAAATATTGTCATCCTACCATGCGTAGTTACAGAGGAACTGTCGTAACCCAAGAACTTTAACGTAGTCGCTGGACCGTGAAATTGAGGTCAAGGTCAGGTGACACCTACCAGACAGTCATGTACTAGTCATCAGCAACCTATACACCAAATATTGTCATCCTACCATGCGTAGTTACAGAGGAACTGTCGTAACCCAAAAACTTTAACATAGTCGCTGGACCGTGAAATTGAGGTCAAGGTCAGGTGACACCTACCAGACAGTCATGTACTAGTCATCAGCAACCTATACACCAAATATTGTCATCCTACCATGCATAGTTACAGAGGAACTGTCGTAACCCAAAAACTTTAACGTAGTCACTGGACCGTGAAATTGAGGTCAAGGTCAGGTGACAGGTGACTGACTGGCAAGTACTCATCATAAGCTACCTCTGGACCAAATTTGATGGACCTAGGGCTTGGGCTTACAAAGATATGAGGCAAGATGTCAAGTGTTTACGCCGCCGCCGCCGCCGCCGGATTCCCATACATATGTCTCGCCTCCAGCGACATTCGTCGCAGGCGGGACAAAAACGACTGTATGAGGCAACATATATCTTTATAATCAGAATGCATGTCAACTAGTTTGTTTTAAATTTAAACAGTGTGTTAATAGCTTATACTAAAAGACACAATCAAATTGAGTACTTTTCTGCATGCATTTTTTAAAATTAATATTCAATATGCGATATTAAAAAAATTTCCACTGTACATATTCCATACTATGCTTATTGTTTACATGTACTTGACTTTTGCTACGCAATCTGACACTTTTTGTTTTCAACAAGTGTCTTACGATGTTTGCAAAAGATTGCCAGCTTTCGTGACGTTCTATGGCATTTGCGCCTAAACCGCAAACGACATTACCCCAAGGTTTTCAAATGGACAATAATCGCTTGCTCCAAGTTACACCCATTCTAATTTTGGTCAAAATTAACCTTGGAAAATCGCTCTATCAAATTAAACAAGTGTGGACACAGAAAAACGTCTCGCCTGTATTCCGCATCAGTAACGAAAATAAATTTCGTCATAAGCATTACGTAAATAGCATTTAATATCAGCAGCGGCCTGTATACAAAATATTGTCACCATACCCTGCATAGTTACAGGGGAACAGCCGTAACCCAAAAACTTTAACGTAGTTGCTGGACCGTGAAATTGAGGTCAAGGTCAGGTGGAACCTACCAGACAGTCATGTACTATTCATCAGCAACCTATATACCAAATATTGTCATCCTACCATGCGTAGTTACAGAGGAACTGTCGTAACCCAAAAACTTTAACGTAGTCGCTGGACCGTGAAATTGAGGTCAAGGTCACTTGACACCTACCAGACAGTCATGTACTAGTCATCAGCAACCTATACACCAAATATTGTCATCCTACCATGTGTAGTTACAGAGGAACTGTCGTAACCCAAAAACTTTAACGTAGTCGCTGGACCGTGAAATTGAGGTCAAGGTCAGGTGACACCTACCAGACAGTCATGTACTAGTCATCAGCAACCTATACACCAAATATTGTCATCCTACCATGCGTAGTTACAGAGGAACTGTCGTAACCCAAAAACTTTAACGTAGTTGCTGGACCGGTAAATTGAGGTCAAGGTCAGGTGACACCTACCAGACAGTCATGTACTAGTCATCAGCAACCTATACACCAAATATTGTCATCCTACCATGCGTAGTTACAGAGGAACTGTTGTAACCCTAAAACTTTAACGTAGTCGCTGGACCGTGAAATTGAGGTCAAGGTCAGGTGACACCTACTAGACAGTCATGTACTAGTCATCAGCAACCTATACACCAAATATTGTCATCCTACCATGCGTAGTTACAGAGGAACTGTCGTAACCCAAAAACTTTAACGTAGTCGCTGGACCGTGAAATTGAGGTCAAGGTCAGGTGACACCTACCAGACAGTCATGTACTAGTCATCAGCAACCTATACACCAAATATTGTCATCCTACCATGCGTAGTTACAGAGGAACTGTCGTAACCCTAAAACTTTAACGTAGTCGCTGGACCGTGAAATTGAGGTCAAGGTCAGGTGACAGGTGACTGACTGGCAAGTACTCATCATAAGCTACCTCTGGACCAAATTTGATGGACCTAGGGCTTGGGCTTACAAAGATATGAAGCAAGATGTCAAGTGTTTACCCCGCCGCCGCCGCCGCCGCCGGATTCCCATACATATGTCTCGCCTCCAGCGACTTTCGTCGCAGGCGAGACAAAAAACAGCATTTCAAAACGCTGAACAAATGTTGAAAAAATAATTGCTGATTTCAATTTGCACCTTTTTGGATCTACATAAGGAACATAAAATCGAACATACTAGTACGCGCTAAGAGGTTTTATTTGTCACTAAAAAAACGTCTGCTAAAACACACTGACTTGATCACATCTTCCTTTGTTTGAAGGAACACACAAAATGAAGAAAAATGTATCGTTTTGCCTTTCGTTTAATTAGATACTTAAAGCATAAAAATGCAACATCGTTTAAAACGATGGCAATTTCGTGAGGTAAACATGCACGGAAAATTGGTACGTTTTTTGGCTTGTTACGATGGGTGGTGACCAATTTCGACTCGTGTAACGAGAAATATTAATGGTTCAGCATGAATTACCAATTATAAAAATTAATCAAAAGGACCGGTAAAACATAATATTGTGTCAACTTACTACGGAATAATGTAGCGAAATGGTGAGTGCAATTGATCACCGATGTCGACTAATCCATTTACTATTCTTGTGTCACAAACACCAAAATATCTTTTTCAATACATTTTTATTAGTTAGAAATTGTTATATATTTAAATATACTTGTATTTTATTTACGAAACTTCTACATGCCATTCTCCCAACCTTAAAAATTTTTTATAGATGGCGCCGCTCTGCAAATCTGTACATCGACAAAGCACACACTTTTGTGTTGATTTTCATTTAATCAAACACGTAAAAAATAGAATGCAAAACCGTATGAAACGACGACCACACGATCGCATAAAATAATCATTAAATCACTTTAATCATAATAACGTCGTCAAATATTATTAGACTGGTGCCACTGTCAGTACTACATTTGTCGGTTCAGTGAACAGCTATCGCGAGGATTGCCAAATATCGCTTTGATTTCCGAAACCAAAAAGTGTAACGAGTCTGTCTCTCGCGGATGAACATGGAATATTAGTTTAAATCGTAATATTAGTTATCAATTATACAGTAAATGAGACATAATACGAAAGGACATGTATAGTAAAGTTGTTCAAGATAAATGTGGTGCACCGATTCATGTAATTGATAGATTCCTCAAATGTGACCTATATTTTACGAGCGTAAGTTTTGATTACACGCCGGTCGCAGTAGTTTCTATGTATTACAGCGTTAGCAAGGGGAAAGTTTGCTACGCAACCTTCCCAAAAATTAAAAAAAAGAAAAAGAAAAATTGTTTCCCCCAAAAACCGAATTTTGCCGCTTTGTCCGGGGTTGATGTGGTACTTATTGCATTCATACTTGATCTCAAAAAAGTTTGCAGCAGTGGTGAAAAACCCAAATTACAAGCACCTGTATAACATTGATCAAACAAAAAACGAAAACAATTATCCACTCTCCGGCACAGAGAACATAACTGGTTCCCAGATATAACCTCTGCCACACGTCATCCTCCATTTACTGCGGGACTACATTTGTCGTCTGCTAGTGACGTTTGTAAACAAAGAACGATGTTTGTAAAATAATACACAAGATCTTATTTATTTTTATATAGTCTTTTTATACACTTTTGATACAGTTTTATACTGAAATTACTGCGTTTGTACGCGAAACTTATCATCCATGAGAGATATCTCTCACAATGTCAACTAATGGTATGGCAGAGGTGATTGTGGTTGACGTAGGATACCCAGAATCCTTTGCGTGGAGATTGACAATTATCCACACTTGATTTTTTTATCTTGATTTTACAAAATTAAAATGTTGAACAAAATTTATGTATTTGTTTGTATCTTGACAGGGCAAGTATGAACATTTTTTCAAGAATTCCGACTTTTAATGTGTACTTGCCCACGGGTGACAGAAAATGGGAATCCTAGAACACTGGTGATTACTAATTTTTTTTGTCACTGTGATTTGACCAAAGTTCTCTACAATCTTCTTACCCAACTGACATTAAACAATATCTTTAAGATTCGTTAAAATCTTTTTAAAACTTTTTAAGGTATAATCCAGAAATTTTTTTTTGTGACGGTTACTTGAAATGTGATGGAATTTCAAAAAAATTAATAGGCTTTTCATTCACCTGATTTGAAACTGACTATAACTTTTTTAGTTATTGTTCAGAATTTTTTTTGTGAACATTTTTTGTTGAATGTGACCTTGACAATTGACAGAATTCCTCTAGTGTCAAAGGGTTTCTTACCCACTTGTAATGTAACAAACATTATCCCAAGTTTCATTGAAATTAGATGCAGACAGACATACTGACACAGGGATCCATATATACCCCCAGACTAGTAGAATGGGGAGGGGGGAATGTGGTACAGGTCAAAAAATGAAAAAAAAAATTAATTTAAAAAGAAACACTTTTGCCTATTGATGTTTTATTGTATTTTCAATGGTTAATTATTACATTGAATTTACCGTGTAAAAAATGAACTTAAGGAGGTCCGCCATCTTGTCACTATCTCGTCACTAGATGGCGATACTAGAGATCCCTGGACATCCAAGTACCTTAAAGTCGCCGTATGATAATAACATGAAACGGTCAATAATAGAAGATTGTACTATAAGACAAAGTTGTGGCAAGATTACGTTTCGTATTCATGATCTATCTAAGCAAAAACCAGAGGCTCTTAAGAGCCTGTATCGCTCACCTGATTTTATAGGCAATGAAGATGGCATTTCCCTGATGTTAAAGTAAGTCCTGTAATTTTCAATAAACTTTAAATAGGACCATCCAAACAATATTACTAGAAAGCTTTGTTTCATTGGTTAACCAGTTGTATAGAGAAGATTTTTTTTATTTGCCCATAGGGTCCTATGTTAAACTAAGTCCTGTCGGGGAGGTGGCCATTTTGAATTTCCAATTGCCATAAAAAACATAAACTTTATAAAGGACCATCCAAACAATATTTCTAGTAAGTTTTTGTTTCCATTGATTAACCGGTTTCAGAGAAGAAGCCTTTAAAAACTTTTTCCCATAGGGTCGTATGTTAAACTAAGTCCTGCGGTAGCAGCCATTTTGAATTTCCAATTGCCATAAAAAATATAAACTTTATAGAGGACCATTCAAACAATATTGCTAGTAAGTTTTTGTTTCCATTGATTAACCGGTTTCAGAGAAGAAGCCTTTAAAAACTTTTTCCCATAGGGTCCTATGTTAAACTAAGTCCTGCGGTAGCGGCCATTTTGAATTTCCAGTTGGCATAAAAATCATAAACTTTATAAAGGACCATCCAAACAATATTGCTAGTAAGTTTTGTTTTGATTGGTTAACCGGTTTCAGGGGTAGACTTAAGAAACCATGACCTGTAAGCCCACAGGGCCAGCTAACTTGACAATTTACTGGCCCCTCCAGAACTTCTCTGGCCCAACTTTCTGAGAGGTCCGAGAAGATTGAGAGGATCTTACTGAAAGGGGATCATGATGGGGTTTTCCCTCAGAAAAATTGTAATAGTAACAGGGGTCACCACACTCTAAAAAAGTAGGGAGAAGTGACTTCTCCCTGGCAGCAAAACAGGGAGAAGTCAGGCCCTGATAGGGAGACTTCAGGAGACACTAGGGAGAAGTCAGGGGGACCGTACAAATAAGTAATTTAGCAGTAGTTACATACATTTTTCATTATTTACATCAATTTCCAGGATTATTTCTCTTGTGTTTTAAAACCATAACACACTTAGATTCAGTTTTTTCTTTCTTTTTCATTATTATTCATGGTATGCAATATCAAACAGCACATAACCTTTATCATTTATCAAAGTTGTACTGATCCAAATTGCTTCACAGGGCCACCCATCTACAGAACTTATCATGATGCCAATAATTACTATACATCTTTATTCTTTCAAGTAAAGCTCAAATACTTATCAAAGAAAATTGTTAAAGTACATTCTCTTTGAAAGAACTGAAGTTTGAAACCAATTAAAAGTGTTTGTTTATCAAAAATATTACGATTTTTAATTATGGGCCGTTGTACATTACTTTTCTTCGTAGTTCATTTCCGGTAATTAGTCACATCCGGTAAATAAACAAATGGCGCGTAATACATTTGAAAGACGTAAATCGTTTGAAAATATGTTAAATACGCATATTGTTTGCCGTTTTTTATTGGAATTACACATTCACTGATAAATTGGTAGTCAGAGTGAAGTATTTGGACCAGATTTACAAGTATCTTATGCGAACCATCGGGCGACTTAAGGGAAATGACAGGGCGACTTCGACTTCGCTTTTGAGGCGCCTTAGGGCGACTTCAGGTCCTAGTGGGGCGACTTTGTCGCCCACTTCGCCCAGTGTGGTGAGCCCTGCGTTTAGTACATTTATTATTATTATTAATACTGGTAACATTTATTGTGCGTGTGCGTAACACAAAATTTTACATGTGTATATTTTGAGTCAACTTGTCAGTTTAACGTTTCCTCTGACATGGCATCTAAAGGTATTCAAAATCTTATATACATCCAGTGTTCTGACACTTCGGTGTATTCAAATCATACCTGTCCTTGGCAGGAGAGGGGGTGCCATTCTAATTTCGAAGTACGTGATTAACCTTCAATTTTGATTAGCTTTTTGAAAATGTCTGAATATTCATACTTCAAAGTCGGCGTCAAATGATCTAGTAATTGCAATAAACATCCTGTTTGTTTACCTGCAAATTCTGTTAATTACCCTTCAAAAACGAGTAATTATTTACCTGTAAAATTTTCACGTCCAGGTACAACTGCCGTTTCAAGACGTGCAAAATTTTCTACCGAATTTTATTGTATGTTAAAAAAATAAATATACAAATATATCTTTTATTACAATTATTATTTAGTGTTAAATAAAGACAGGTTAAAATTTGTGTCTAAAAATACTTTAATTAATAAAAAGATCATTAAAACAAAACATTAAGACGTATTTGGTAATCTTATGTTGTCAGCTGGTTATTAGTCATCGCCATAGTTTTAATATTCTTCAAAGAGCAAAGGCAGAAAAACATATTTTTAAACTGGATTATTTATCATATTTAATGGATTATCACAGTTATCACGTCACAGACGCAGTCACGTGATAAAATACTGTCAATATGGAAGCCCCCATACACAAAATTTTAACAACTTTAATTCACTCTAGAAGCGTAACGGTAAAGAATACAATAAAACATCAAAAGGCAATTATATTTCTTTTTATTTGAAGAATAACATATCAAATTTTCATTTTTTCGCGAAGTTTCCCTTTAATAATAATTTTTTATTTGTGCTCATTTTTTCTGGTCAGTTTAAGAAGGGCAAATAAACTGTTATTTTAGACCTAATAATCTGATAACTCCATCCCGCCTCAGGTGAGGTCATGCATGCTAACTTTGCAAAGCTTGTGACACAAAAAGAAAAAAAAATCTTACTAGCTTCCTCTGGGCTAATAGCAGATATTGTTGACCGGTCACTACTTCCAGGTGTTGAAGCTGGTGATGGACGACCACTACTCGATTCAGTCTGTACTAGGACCAATGTCTCTTCATCTTTACTCTCCTTCTTTCTTTTACTTCGAGTTTGAGTTGTTCCCCCTGATGAGGCTCTTTTCTGTGGAGTTTTAGAACTGTCCTGTAAAGAAGCATACAAACAATTTCAAGTCAGATTTTTTCAGTAAACAATCATTGTATTTGTATGATTGAACTAAGAAAAGATACATTAACAAGATTAATATTTCACTTGTTTTTTAATTCTAATTAGTTACAAAAATTAACTTTTGGATAGTTGGGCACTTGCCTTTGTCCAAAATCAGGCTCAAACTCACAACTCCAGTGTTGACAAGCCAGTAATCAAGAATAGATGGGCAACAACCTACACCATGCAGCCAGAGCCTTCCTCCATGAAATTCTAATTTTAAATTTTGAATAATTATTTCCTTTGTTTCTTTAGGCTGATTTGCAAAAACAATCCACCAAGCTCAACTCATAATTATTTAGTAGATTGACTAAACACGCAAACAATAATCCTTTAAAAAAAATTAACTGTACTATACTAGTACAGCAAAATCTGTTTTTAAATCATTGATAGCTGCATTATAAAATGTTTTTGAAAAATACTAATCAGGGATTTACACTAACAGTCGCCCAGTCGCCCAAGGCGACTAAATATTTGCATGGGCGAGTAAAGTTTGCTTTTCGATCGTCCAGGTGGCGATCTGTGATGATTTGGTTGATATCCTTTTCCACGAATTTTTCCCTGTCATTCTGAGCAGTAGCGGTATGTCTCCTTTCAATTTTATTTCAATATTGGCAAGAAATCTTAAATATTTTTTTTCTGCGTCATTGTTTATCCTGTTTACGCGCCACACAGTGTTAGCTGGTCCCTTCTGGCTTTTACTTTGTACATAAAGTGTAGTAAAAATAATACCGGAAACCAGTTCAAGCGAAAGAATATACGAAAATTTCCGGATTTGGTATGAACTCCGGTCCGGACATTTCAATTGCTATGCGGCTAGTGTTGAAATAAGTATTGCAATGATTTATACATAATACAAATTAGTACTTTGGCAGTAACTTTCAAAAAAGTAAATTTAAATCATTAAATACTTTTAATAGTACATTTTTTGTTAACTACATAATATTATTTGTTTCACAATGGTCTTTTTTTACTTCTGGTTCTACCCTATCATTTTATTGAACAGTTTTAATTTATGGGAGTGTATTCTTTTTATTATAAAAAATATGAAAAAATGTGGGCGCCTAACTTTTTCACTGGGCGCCAAAATTTTTTAAGTTAGGAGACCAGGTGGCAACCATTATAAAAAAGTTAGTGTATATCCCTGCTAATGTGTATTGAAACAAATATCATTGAATGATTTCTTTTCAACAGTAAACTAATTAAAAATCCAAAAATACCAAAACTACAATTAATTTGCATCAATATTTATACTTTACAAGACAACCTTTTCTATTATGAAAATGTGGCATTATTACCGTAAAAAGTGTCGTATTGTCCGCAGTTTTTTTCTTTTAATCTAAGTCGGAAAGGAATGGTGCGGATTATACGTAAATACAAACTCGGTAGAGTTTTTTTCGACCCGTTGATTGTTGTCACTGGCGGTCGCCATTTTGTTGTTGCGTTAGATGCGGTATTTTCGTACTATTCTAACGTGATTCTTTTATAAACTTTCATTATGTATACTTTGTAATGATATTAATTTTACTTAAATTATTTTTATTATGATTTTAATTCTATATGACGAATAAAAATAGAAACGGATACGAAAATAGAGGATGTTTAAACCAGCTATGCGTAAAATGCAAATGGCATCGTTATGTAACGTTACAGTACGTTGCAGAAGATCGATGTTTTGATTGCAATCTTTGAGGGATTGAAATAAAACGTGCTATCTTTTTTCTTTTCTTTGTTTATGTTGATAAATGAAAGTTGACAAATCGGTTTGGTTTCGAAATGTGTGAGTATTCGTTTAACAATGATCAACATAGACGATATGACAATGCACTATTTTTTAATTTTATTTATTACAATCGTAAGAAATAAATAAAACGATAAACATTAATGATATTTTAGAAGAGAATAAATTACATATTACAGTAAAAACGTTTTAAAAAGCGCGCCCAAGTCGGACTCGGATGTCTTCATCATGACGCATTTTGTAAAAACTTGTACGTGCGGATTGTACATGCATATAAGAATTTTTCCGCAATTTTCTGGTCCAAGAAAGGAGTGCGGACAATACGTAAATGCGGACTATACGCACCGTTTTACGGTAATGTACAAATTAGCAATGTTACTACACTGTCACATTTGTAAAATTTCAAGATTTATTTTTCAGGTTCACTTTTCACTTTTCTATTTGCAAAATAATCAGAACATTTTGCAAAAGACCAAGATTTTACCTTGACAGCACCCTGCTGTGCATGCAGAGTTTTAAGTTCAATGGCCTTCAATAAGGTCTGGATACCACCGTCTACACCAACTGAACTTTCAGCGTCTGGTGAACTTGGAGCTGTTGATGCTGTCGGAGTGGATGATTCTGACTGTGATAGATCTGTAATAGATTTCAAAGTTTACATTGAACTTGACACCTGTTCATGAAGCCGATATTATTAATAGTATTTCCGATGATTGCAGAGCGTTACCGAGGCCTGCTCCATTATTGGACATCCAGGACACCAGATATAATCATGTGGTATTTTGCTGTCCTGATACCTCAATTGAAGCCAAAGCAATTCTGCAGTTTCATAAGGTTTTCGTTTGTTGAATGATGTTTAATGTCACTTTCATCTATATATCATCATATCCAGTTTTATTGGGAGAGGAAGCTGAAGCACCAAGAGAAAACCCAGACCGTAGGTTGGAAAACAGGCAATCCTTGTCAATTAAGAATAGAGTGGAGTTTACCCTGCACACAGTGAACATGCAGCTTCAGTGCTGACAGGCATGTGATTAATAGCCGAGTAACTCCTTAAGCACTCACCCACCGAGACTCTGGCTTCACAAGGCCGATTTTCTTAGACCCCGTTTCTGAGACACACGTTTCATAAGGCAGATTTTCTGAGACCCACGTTTCATAAGGCAGATTTTCTAAAACCTGTGTTTCATAAGGCAGATTTTCTGAGACCCACGTTTCATAAGGCAGATTTTCTGAGACCCACGTTTCATAAGGCAGATTTTAATAGACCCACATTTCAAAAGGCAGATTTTCTGAAACCCCCGTTTCATAAGGCAGATTTTCTAAGACCCACGTTTCATAAGGCAGATTTTCCGAGACCCATAAACCCCCTTTCATAAGGCATATTTTCTGAGACCCACGTTTCACAAGGCAGATTTTCTGAAACCCCTGTTTCATAAGGCAGATTTTCTGAGACCCACGTTTCATAAGGCAGATTTTCTAAAACCCACGTTTCATAAGGCAGATTTTCTGAGACCCACGTTTCATAAGGCAGATTTTCTGAGACCCATGTTTTATAAGGCAGATTTTCTGAAACCCTGTTTCATAAGGCAGATTTTCTGAGACCCACGTTTCACAAGGCAGATTTTCTGAAACCCCCGTTTCATAAGGCAGATTTTCTGAGACCCACATTTCATAAGGCAGATTTTCTAAAACCCACGTTTCATAAGGCAGATTTTCTGAGACCCACGTTTCATAAGGCAGATTTTCTGAGACCCACGTTTCATAAGGCAGATTTTCTGAGACCCATGTTTCATAAGGCAGATTTTCTGAAACCCCGTTTCATAAGGCAGATTTTCTGAGACCCACGTTTCACAAGGCAGATTTTCTGAAACCCCGTTTCATAAGGCGATTCTGTAACACCAGAAACTATTCACAAAACCATTATTAAAACCTACCTTCAAGTTTTATCCCAGCCATCAAACTGTATTTCTTTTTAATTTCCATTTTCTCTTTCAAAGAAGGTTCTGGCGAGTCTAGAAACTTGTAAACTTTAAAAGCATTGTCTCCCTTCCTGACTCCCAATTCTTTTAGTTCCATTACGTCTGGCAGGCTGTTTAATGCACAACGGAAGTTGGCTTTCCAACGCTTGTGATTTCCTTCGTGATGTCTCCCTGTTAAACATCAAATCACAACATTAAGATAAATACACCACAGCTCTGGGTTGTTTCACTTTTCTACCAGTCCACCGAGGGGGGTGGCACAGGTCCAGCAAAAAATTCAACTTGTCCAATTGCTTGTGGACATGCTATATGTATTGACATTGACCTTGGTCCGACTTCAAAAATAAATTTACTGACTATTCTAAAATCTGACAGTAATGTTAGTTATAAAAATGACAGAATTTTATGACTTTTTAACGCCTTTGCTTGAATTTCATTTTAGGAATTTTATGACTTTTCTATTATTTCATGACCAGTATAAACCTGCATAATTGCTTTTAAAAGAAAACGATTTATTCACAGTAATTTTACACCCCTGCCCCCCCCCCCCAAAAAAAAAGAAAAAGATGGACATTGGTGGACTGGAAAAAAGTACAACTTGAATATTTACACCCCCATAAACATATCATACAATTAGTTGGTACATGCTGATACCAACCTCATCACATGACTTATCATTCAGACCATCTTAACATTACCACATAAGGCCATCCGAAATCAATATCTTGTTTGTTTAAATCGCTTCTCCAATTTTTATGTTTGTTTTTTTTTTTCATGTTAACATGGTAAATATGCAGATTTTCCTGAATTTTGTCCGATTTTACAGTGGACATCAAAAGTGAAATGATCGTTTCTCTAGATATTTTTCTTCATTTTAATCAAGCTAATTTTACCCCTTTTCTAAAAAAGTTTTCATCGCAACCCCATCTTTCATATATTTCACCTTCCTTTTAAACAAATATCACATGATACACAATTTTTCTTCTGCCACAATGAATCCTGGTACCTAATTTATTCATTGGCCTACTACAGAAAACAGTGTGGATGAATGGGTAATACCCTTTCCATTAACCAGCTCCCGTAATGCTTATGTATCTTTAAAGTATCAAAATTCTGGGAAGTTAACGATAAATCTGTTTAAACTAAAAACAAAATGTCGGACTAAAATTATCTTAATTGGTGTTGAGGTGATTATTGTCATGAAGAAAAAAATCTAGAGAAGCCATTTATATATAGTTGAACCAAATGAAACATGTTCTTAACAGCAGAAGATTGTGAAATATGCTGACCCAAACCCATGTCCCAAAATCTAAGGAGAGCTCTCGTAAGTCCCAAGCAAAAAAAAACAAAACAAAAAAACGATGGACGGCAGAGGATTCTAGGACTAATAAAGCAATAAAGGGAGTTGATTTGCACAAAACGTGTACCCTTTCTTCCCTGCCCCAAACACCCCCCCCCCCAAAAAAAAACAAGCCACATAAACAAACAAGATATATTCAACTTTATATTCATTACAAAAAGAATACGTCGTTTTCACGATAGGTAGTTAGACGTATCATATCACGTGAGTAATGGTATCACATGATTTTATTTAGGGCACTTTCCTCAACGTACCGTCTTTAACATCATGTGAACGTCATAAAACGGAATAAAACTTGACTCCTTTCCATAAATTTTATGTTAAGTGTTGGCGTTGCACCCCCGCACAACACAGCACAGGTTTCGTTTTAAATCGTCTTTCTTATGCCGTCCCATTCCGTGTCAAGTGTCACCGTTTTAAACTAAAAGTGCCCTAAATTTTTTATGACGTCACGTGATCAGTATTACAATTTCCACCTCCTTTAACGAGAGCAATTATATCTTGAAAACGACGTATTCTAACATATTACAGCACAATATGCATGAGCATATGATAATGATATTACACAAAAACTCATAAAATCGCTCCATGAAAACAGACAAACCTGTATGAATTGCCCAGCGTTCAAACAAATCGGAATCTCTGTTCCTGTTGAAACAGTTATGTGCAGCGTGCTTCCAAGAAATTCTAAAAATATTCTCCTTTTTATTTTGCCAACTCAACCCAGGAAGAATATTCTTGTCCAACAAGTCAATCAACCATGGACGCATTTTCTGTCGCTCGACTGGTCGCACGGGGCGATGGCCTTCGACAGAAAATGTTTCAGACTGGGTATCTTCATCTTCCTCATCTTCAGACTTCACAGAGGTTTCACACACTATTTCTTCCCCTTCTATGCCAAGGTCATCTCCACATGATTCAGGTTCAGAGGACATTTCTCAATGAACCCTGAAAAATAGGTATTAATCCAAGTGTAAAATACTTTCTAAAATCACGAAAGCGCCAAAAGATTGTTTGGAGGTTTCCAGGGTTCAACACCAAGGCTAAACCACTAGCTATTTGCTACCAAAGATAATTTAAAGGTTTTTGTTTGTTTGAATGTTGTTTAATGCCACTTTAAGCTATTTTTCAGCTATATCATGGCATCCATTTTTTATTGGGGGAGGAAGCCGCAAAAATATTCAATGAAATACCTTTATAAATTGACCTATTTCCAGTTTTACATGATTTATCTTCCCTTTTGCACTGGGTTAAAAAAACTACGGCTGTCATCACTACAAGACTATGACATTATGATACTGAAATACAGATTTTGCTTTGTTTTAGTATTGTCTAAGCCAATTAAATTTTCATTTAATTAACTCATTAGTAGATGTTACTATAGCCATAGGCAACAGGTTGGTTTGAATATTATAACACATATATCACTGGTAAGCTTGTTTAATCAAGCTATAACAGTGTTCCAGCTAGGGGGAAATAGAGGGGCGCCGCGCCCCGCCCTAAAATTACCGCGCCCCTGTGCCCCTCTCAGGCGCCCCTGTCCCGATTTGTGCCCCTTATCACACTATTGCTCTAATTAATTTTCTGCTTTAAAATTAATAGTAATTATAGTGTTTTTATATCTAATAAACTCATTAGACTATTCTCGTTTCCTTATAATTTGATTATGTAATTATAGTGGTAGACAGTGGGGACTGGTACACAGGTAACACTTCAAAATGTTATTACCTTAAAAATTTGCGTGGTCACGGTTTTTGGCCATTTTGCTTAATTATGATCCAGACCGGAAATATCTACAACCGTTTTTATTGCCATTTGCGGTAGATATCTTCGAATATTTGTCACCGCACCATGTTTATCATTGAACACCATGCACGCCATTTTTTAAAAACAAAAGTGAAAGCTGGTACCCGACTGCCTTTTTCTATGTTCGAATAGCGTTAAGTAAAAATACTCGCGGCAACCAGTACAAACCAAATGAAAATACAGATATATCCGGAGCGGATATGAACTTAGTTCAGGAACTTGCAAATACAATGCTGCTTGTGTTGAAGTTACAACCACAAACATTGAAACACAGTAATAAATAGTATTTTGACAGTCACTTTTCTGTTGATTAAATGCACAAATATATTTCAATATTTTACTTTAAAATGAAAACAAAGGCTAAAAACAGCAACAGAACACTTATTCTAATAACAATAACAACAAAAGTGCAACAACCTCAATCACACTAAAAAATATGAAAATACACGAAAAAGTGCCCTTCTCATGCGCCCCTCTATTTTTAAATCCTAGCTGGAACACTGTATAAAACAGCTGTGGTTCTAAATAGAATCAGATAAATAGGGTAATAAACAAAAGTTAATTAATTAACGATCCTGATTACACAGCATGCGGATTTAATAACCTTCCTCACTCAAATATTCACACCTGTCATTAAAAACAGAAGCGTGAAAATTTATCAAAGACAAATGTTAATTTCAAAAGGTTTCAACAAGACAAACTTCGGCTGAAGCCAGTACAAGAATTGGACACTCGATGGTGTTTTTTTAAATTGGAAAGTCGTCAATTGTTGGAAAAGAACAAACAAACAGTATCTGCTCAAAACATTTATGTTAAATATATAATTTGCTGTCAAGAAAGGCCTGTCATATTATTAATTATTCATGGAATCATCTGTAAATGGACAAAATGGTACTTCCTGCCCCTTGTGACAGGTAAATCTTGGGTATTAATTAATTTAGTTTAATTGATTGTAAGTCATCTTGAAGAAAGATTACTTTCAATAAAGTATATTGAAATGTTAGGTATGTTCTTTTTTTCATTTTACAACCCATATGTCGCCTCTATATAAGCCTCGTTTTGGATAAGTCCTACTTTCATTATAATACCAGAAAAAATGTGACGATTTAGGATTCCGATCCGATATTAAACCTTCCCGATAATGAAAATAATATAAATGTTTAAAAAAAATTGCTTTAAAGAATTAAAAAATATATACCCATGTTTTGCTTTATCAAAATGTCCAGTATATTGACAATACTAAAAAAACATATATTGGTCGCCATGTTTATTCACAAAAGAAAGTAGATTTCGAAAGTAAAAAATATTGTCTACTTTCATCTTCGTTTAGGGCTGGTTAAATGTAAATCTTATATGTTGATATAATCGAAATATCAAACGATTGATGTTTTCAGTCTAAAACATACAAATGTGATCTCTAAAAGTGTTCTTCTGTGGAATGCAACAGACGCGGGCACGATGACAGAGGCGCCATGTCTTCTTTCATTTTAACTGTTCACTCACAGTCAAAAAACAAGACGACTTGACACTGATTTTTCTAATTTCATTGCAGTTTTGCATAATTAACTTACATTTTGTTGTCTATTGTGATTTCTTTTACGATATAACAGCGTTACTTCAAAATATTTTCTCCCGGACAAGCAGTTGCTGGTCAACATGAAACTACATAGGTGGCGCTTTTCTAATTAGCATATAAGAAAGGTTTGTTTTTTTTCAGCAATTTCATTGGTTGATTACAAAATGATAGTAGATTTTTCACAAAAACAACAAGTAGAAAAAGGAATACGAATACGCTCTTCTTTTCTCACCTGATATATAAATACAAGTTTTGAAAAAACTACTAAAAGGATTGTATAAATGTGAATTTATGTATTAAACAGATTCTTCAAGGTCATTTTCAATAATATAATGTCATGAGGCCAGGAATTGGGGAAGTACGATATTTATATTCGTGTATTAAAGACAAACTTTTCTATTGTATATAATAAATCCAAGTTCAAAAGTTCGACGGATACAGTGTGGTCAAACATTCTGGATGACTGCAGTATAGCAGGAACAATTTAAAGAAATTCGATGAAATTGCCGTGAACAGAGGTACTTACCTAGACCAAGCTAATTTTGGTACTAAACAGGAAAAAATCGGAAAATGGCATTTAAAATCTTAATAACATTTGAAGCGCTTAACCGATTTTAATTTTTTTCAGCTTAATTACTCATTTTTAAAGGTCTATAAAGTTAACAAAACAAGACAAATTTTCAATGGTGTACACTCATGAATGTGTATTAAAACATGTATTTCAATATTAAATTTAAAAATTGTATCCGAGACAAAAATCGACTGCAAGTGTAATATTTAGCTTATTGCTTACAATATATGAATATATTTATGAACATTTGGTTTGCAACTGAGAATGAGATATTTCATATAAAAATACACAAAAAATATTTATTTATTTATTTATTTATTTATTTATTTATTTATTTATTTATTTATTTATTTATTTATTTATTTATTTATTTATTTATTTATTTATTTATTTATTATTTATTTTTAAAAAAAGTTTTTATTTGTATATTTTATTTTTTAAACATATATAGTCAATGCTTAAAACTGAAACTGGGGGCCTGGTTGGCAGAGTGGTTAAGGTAGTTCGTCTACTATTGATCACGTGGTCTGTAAGCACTAAGATTGCAGGTTCGATTCTCACTGCAGGCAGGGTATACTCGACTCCAATCTTAATTGACAAGGATTGCCAGTTTTCCTACCGCAGGTAGGTTAAGGCAACTTTTTTACCCCTTTTTTGGGGTTGGGCTAAAACGCGGAAATGGAACAACCGGAAACATAAAAACACCTATCTTTTTGTTCATAACTTTTTAACGGGTTAACATAGAAAATAAATTAAAAATGCCTCTGGAAGATATTTCAAAGATCTTTATGGAGATATATAGTTTAATGCAATTAATTATTAATAAATTACCTAAAAGTTGACCGGAAATGTTTTTTGCGAGTTTGCACATATCATATTTTCCGATTAGAACCCAGATATCTCCGAAATGCTTCTACCCGATAAAGGTTATTCATTTAGCTTTCAAATGATATATAGTTTATAAAATATTACTGAAAGGAAAGTATAGAAAAATTCGCCGGAAAATACCTGGTATGAAAAGTAAAAGTGCAAACTTTCAACTTTGAACTATAATTTCTCAACAACCTTACAACCCGATCAAAATGTAAATAGAGCCTCGTGTTCCCCTTAGCATTAGCTAGAAAATGATATATAACTTTTTAAAATTGATCAACGACAAAGTATAGAAAAGTTGACCGGAAACGTTTCTAGTCGATCAAAAACTCATCAAAGTTAACAGATTTCTCCTAATTAAAGTATGTTTACATAGGTAAAACTTTCTAAAAATACTATAGAATGTATATGGTTGCCCTAAGAGTTACATATAGTACCTTAAGTTAAAAAGCATTTGGACTTAGTTTATAATGGATCAATTTCTAGAAATAACCCATAAATTGGTTTATTGAATATAAACATTATCAACTCATTATTTACTGACCAAAGATGGTGTAGAAATAATGAGTGAAATATTTCACTGAGTGACAGTTACACAGTATGAATTAATTTTTTAAAAATGGTTTTAATGTCTCAGGTTTATGTAACTCATTCACAGCAGCATATTCTAATATAGGTCAAAATTTGACCCATGGTATAATTGTTTTTTTAATTGTCTTTATTTAACAATATTTAAATATTTTTAATATTTATAATGGACAGAGGGGGCCTCGGTGGCCGAGTGGTCAAGGTAGTTCGTTTACTATTGATCCCGTGGTCTGTCAACACTGAGATTGCGGGTTCGATTCTCACTGCAGGCAGGGTGTTCTCGACTCCAATCTTAATTGACAAGGATTGCCAGTTTTCCTACCGCAGGTCGGGGGTTCTCTCCGGGTACTCCGGCTTCCTCCCCCAATAAAAACTGGACGCCATGAAATAGCTGAAAAATTGCTGAAAGTGGCGTTAAAACACCATTCAAACAAACAATATAATGGACAGATGGATCCAGAGTACAATAAAACTTAACTCCCCTTCATTAACCATTTATCAATTTTATTATCCAGATCTCCAAAAATATAACGTTTAAGAATAAATTGGGTATCTTGCTATCATAAATACATCTTTATTGCATGTATTTATAATATTAGACATGTTAGATGAATTATTTTTATAAAGTAACTTTGGTTGTTTTTTATTTTAAGGTTAAGCAATTTATATGTGAGGAAATGCATTCCAGTATAGAAATGAAACAAATTCCAGTATAGAAATTCTAGAAAAGTGCTGACAGCAATACAGTCATACACAGTTGTACAGAAAATCTGAATATACATGTTGCTTGAAAATTAATATGGATAATTAAAAGTTCATAGCAACAAAAGATTGTCCATGATGTATTTAAAATTTGATGGAAACAAGAGATACATCCATGTACAATATAAGTATTTGGAACTTATTTGACAAATTTTAGAACAGGAATTACTGCCAGAGTCATAGATTTAATTTTGTGCTGACAATGATACATACAGTTTATTTTATAGTGAGCATATATGTTGCTCAGCAATTATAATATGGATAATTAGAAGTCATGTGACCTATAACTTAGTGCGGCTGCCACAAAAGATTATACAGCTGAGATTCCTGTATTTAAAATTTGATGGGAAAAAGATATTTATGCAACATACAAGTATTTAGAACTAAACTGACAAAATTTTAAATAATTTGCAACAGTTATAGTGCATGAATGTTTTTTTAATTATAAAAAATCAGAATATTGTGTTTCAAATTGCTGCTTCAAACATTATTCTTTTTCTGTCACCATTACCATATGAGACAATATTTCATAGAACATGTTAAATTTACAATTATATAATTTCTAATTTAAATTTATTTATTTCATAGTGAACTGGTATCTTTATGATTTATATCTACAAAAGTTGAGGATATAATAACCAACTCATGTTTTATTATAGTATTAACAAATGGGTGGTTTCATAATGGCCCTGTTATACATGTATGTTCAAGGTCTGCAATAATGGCCCTGAGGTGTTTGTATTGGCCAGTGGTAATGCCGAGGGCCATTACAGACTCAGAGGGCCATTATTGCAGACCAAGAACGTATAACAGGTCCATTATGATAAAACTCATTTCTTAATACTTTTATTAACCTACTGACCATTAACTGAAATATGCCAGGTACACCCACCAAAAACCATATTTTCAGACCAAGAAGGGCCTATAACAAGTCAGAACCAGTGTGTATTTTAAAATTCAGATCAAATTACAAAAAATTTTACATCTGCTGTGTTTTGTATTTTTTTTCATTATATTTCACAAATCTGCACAATACATGTATTTGGGATAAGCAATTTTTTAATGCTACATGTCCATTGTACTAAATTAAGTAGTATATAAAATTTCATTGGAGATTTGTAATGTATATAAGTAATAACAGATTATTCTAGGCAGACAAATGGACATACAGGCAAACAAAATGTCAATAAAATGACATTGATGGGTATAAACAGGGCCATTATGAGAAAACTGGGCATATGTCACAATGTCCTGTTTTCCCACAATGGCCCTTTTTGGCATTTCATTAAGTATGGACAGAAATACTGATAATTTAGTTAGTTGGTTAATAATTGTTCAGAAAAATCTCAACTTTATTTACTCTAACACAGAGGTACATGTATGACTATCGATTTACACTTTCATTAATGACTAATTTTCTGCCTAGTAAGATTTGCATTTATTTATTAAGGGGGCTAACATTTGAGTGGAGCTGGTCAAATTTGGTGAAGTCACAATATTTATTTTTTTCAAATAGACACTATTCAGAATATAAATCTTTTATAGCTTTTACTCAAATGAGGGTCAGAATATTTATTTCTATACTCTGTCAATTTCTTTTTCAAATTTTAAACCATGATAGATGTGTGGATGAGCCAAGTATGTTTTAATTAAGCTTTGTTACATTTGCTGTTTTTTTTTAAATGCTCAGTTGAGTTTTGGTTAAAAAAAATCATCTTTAATAAAATTATTATGCCATCAGTACATGTAGTCAGGGACAGTCTATACTAGTCTAAGTACTAGTACAGACACTTCCTGATGTAGTTAACTTTATATTTGTCAATTTTTTTTTAATTATAAAATTTTTAGTTTTTAAAAAATTATAAAATATGGAGAAGATGATTATATAAGACAATATAAAAACAGTTCATTGCGACAGGAACCTATAAATCATATACTAGTCCCAGATGTCGAGTTCATTTGAATATTTCAGAGTCAGAATATTAACATTTCCAACTGTAATCATTGATGTGAGACTATCTATGTCCATTTATTATACAAGGCCAGCATATTTATTTTCTCGTATAAGGCAAGATTACTTCAAACCCGATAGGGGTCGGAATATTTACTTATTTATTTTCAAATCCATCCGCCCCCCCCCCCCCAAATCAAAGAATAATATGACCGTTACCTAAAGGCAGCGGTGCATGTATATAATGTATATATATTATGTGTGCGTGTGGGGGGGGGGGGTGTGTGTGTGTGTGGGGTGTGTGTGTGTGTGTGCTTAATGAACAAGTTTGGATTTTAAATTGTATTGAAAATGTGAAAATGTTGAAATTTATTTTCAAATCCATCCGCCCCCCCCCCAAATCAAAGAATAATATGACCGTTACCTAAAGGCAGCGGTGCATGTATATAATGTATATATTATGTGTGCGTGTGGGGGGGGTGTGTGTGTGTGGGGTGTGTGTGTGTGTGTGTGCTTAATGAACAAGTTTGGATTTTAAATTGTATTGAAAATGTGAAAATGTTGAAATATTGCGTGTTTACGGCATCGTCGCGTATTTCCAAATATTTCTTTTTGTACTAGTTGCGTCCCTTTAAAGATCACATGTGCGTTTGAAAGACAAGGACATAAATTTCGACCTTCAGACTTTTAGCAAATAAAGTGAAAGAACAAATGATTCCCGAAAACGGTTTATTTTTAAAAAAATATGTTATTAATTGGCAAACTGTAACTATTTAGAAAAGTGCCACGCGATTAATTAAAAAGTAAAGTCATATGTATAAATAGTAAAAAAATCATAATAAATAAGTAAGTTTATACAGCTAGCGTAACGGAAAAACATTAAATCAAACAGCAATATTTAATACATCTTCCGCGCGTGCTGTTTTTCGTAATATTTAAGAAACGTTCTTTCGATTTCAATAACTTTTGGTTAACATATACTGCACAAATCATTTGTCTTTTGACGATAAAAAAGGCATGTACTTTTAGCTATTTCAAGTCACGTGACAACACAGGAGACGCTTGAAAAGGATACATTTTTCTTGAAAATAAATCAAAACGGTCCAGTCAGTATAAAACAACTCCTAAAAATGATTGTGTTAAAAAACAACTTCGATTTATAATAACATGTACCTTATGCACGACTTCCTTTGAAAAAATACCTTAAATTGTCTTAACCTACCTGCGCCATTCAAACAAAAACATAAAACTGAAACTTTAAAAATTATTACATGTATAGAATTTTGCGTGATTTTGATTGGTCTAAAAACTACTTTTGGGTCATGTTAAATCGGAACAGTAAATATATATGGTTATTTCTGTGAGCTGAACACAGTTCCTCTGCACAAGTGGTCAAGCGGAATCCAATATTGACCTGTTTTCTGATCCGATTTATGGACACGTTCGTAACAATTAAAAAAATCTTGTCAACAACAATAGACGCGTCTGCTGCTAATATATTTACTTTGATAGACAAGGATTTTTTTTGATCGTGTAATAAAACAGTTACTGCCTTTGATATGCGGTCGCTATCTGTATTTTTCACCAATAAAAATATCATTAAATGTTATTCAATAAACGTCTTTGTTATCGCTTTCACGATTTATCAGCCAGAGAAAAATGTATATTCACCGAGCCGCTAGGTGAGGTGAATATAAATTTTTTATAGGACTGAGAAATCCTAATAACAATACATCTGCATCGTATCAAAGTCAGAAAATGTTTTATAACATGAATAAAATCAACGTCTTCTTTCATTAGGAAACCAGAAGATATTTACATTTTGTAATTGTTGTAATGCTAGTTATACTAATATTTTTTTAAGACGGCATTTTGATATATTGCTGAGAATGCTGAAATAGCTTCGGATTATAACGGCAGTAAAATTCAGCCTAGATAGCGACCTACATCAGTCATTTTAGTTGTGTATGAGTTTTCTGTGGAGTTACGCCTCTTACATCATGTACCATGCATAAACTGAGAGTTTCTTTGTAATTGATCATAATGATTACTCAAGTCAAGGTCAAAGATTTAAACATTTTACCGAGATAAATACAAATTATCATATGATGAGATATGTTTTAAGCTCAAAACAAGAATGACCGCTTTACAGGTTCAGTATTAAGACTACCGAATACACCAGTTTAATTTTGTATTTTAAAGATAAAATGTGCCCTAAAATTGAAATTTTAGAACGTTGTCTGTGATTGGAACTCTCTTAAAAAGAAACAAAAACACTTCTAAAGCTAAAAGAAAGTACTAAACACGTTGCACTTTTACATAAATGAGATTAACTGACAAGTCCAATTTCAGGTAAGTGTTTACACGATGAGATTTTCCACTTGATCAATTTTCGCTAAGATATTAATAAAGTAACGTATGTTAATCAGTCAAAAACAGCAAAAATGTCCTTATTGAGCAATGAATAAGTCAATACCGTACATGATGCATTTTAGCACTCTTTAAACAGTTATGTACATAACAAACTCCAGGCCGAATTTTTTTACTGCCGTTATAATCCGAAGCCAAAAAAAAAGAAAAAAAAAGCGAGGGTGCGATTATTCGTTCTAGACAAACTCTATAAAAATAGAACACCGACCAAAGTGAAGGCCAGTTGAATATCGTGAGGAATGTACGCAATTCATTTAAAATTGTTGTTACGTGTCCCGATAAATAATATTTTCCTTACTAGACAGTCATATTGCGTCATATCTATATTTAACAATTTGCTGTACATTCCTCAGGCCACTAGAAGACCAATAACTGGGGGGGGGGGCGGTCTCATTCAAATACTATCTAAATTTTCTCACATTTGGGAAAAACGCAGATAAGACCGAACACGTTAAAAACCACTTGTTTTGTTTATAACCAACCCTATATTATAGATCGCGGATTTCAACTACAATTACTTGATACGAGAATGCGGTTTTTTTAAAGAGAAGGGTTTGGAGGTAAGATCGAGGAGGATCCAGGCTATACATAATTTAGGCAAATATAATTGTTGATCGCTGTTGTCGATCATGGTTGTTTGTCACAGTTATTTTTGTTGTCGGTCGTTGCAACATACGAATGTAAAGATCGACATTAATATTGAAAATCAAAGTTTGTCTCGAAAGCTCTCTGTTTACCTTAGGACAGAAAAACAGTCTACTAAAAACATCGGAAGTATTGCTTTTGATTAGCATTTATCGGCATTGGTTTAAAGTTTGGCCACCCAAAGTCAAGTTAAAATACGCTGTACACCGATTCACTTATCGCTTTATTCTTTAGTCTGTTTTCCAAACCAAACATTGAGGTGGTTTTTATTTCAAGTCTGTGACTTTCATCATATTTTTTGAAAATTTGGTACAAATATGACGATAAGGAGAAAAATGGTTTTAACCTTTTCACACTAAATTTATTTGAAAGAAATATCGAATCGAATTTTGTTTTGACGTTTAATCTAAACGACTCTCGTCTCATTATAGTCGCGTTAAAACGTCCTTAAAAATACCCAATACTTTATAATTTTCCAGTGGCTATAAGAAAAGTGTCCCTGATGGTCTTCCGGTTTTTTCTCCTTAATCGTTTGTGGTTCTTGGCTTGACCTCGTCCTGCATTTAGCAATTTGTCAAGTCGCTCTGAAAGTAAAAGTACCGTCGACTTATTACGATATTAAGTCGAGTGAAGTCGAAAGTAAAGATTGAATAAAAAATCGAACATTGTGAAGTTTTCTATCAGTAACTTTTTGAACTGTATCAAGGCGTAAAGTTTTTATTGGAGGAGGATTCCAGAGTACACTGTTTAACTCCAATTCTCCATAAGGATCAAAGGATTTCCATATAGGGTGAGACATGACATGTCTCAGATTTTGCTGATTTTCATTTTATAAGTTGAAATTGACATTGGATCACAAAATAATGATTGTTTGTTATGATTTGACCTCGGGTTGCCATTGTAACCGTGGCGGCCATTTTGGGCCGATTACAATACAGTGAAAAGGGCAATATTAAAATCCAAATTTTTCAGGGGAAAATCAATTCATATTCAATAGAATTTTTTTATTTGCTTAATTCAATATCTCATTGACAATATTCAAAACAGTTACACCACTTTAAATATATGTGTGATCAGACTGAGACTTTGAACATGTACCTAAAGGGATCTTTTCAACATAGTATGACCTTAGAACACTTTCAAGGTCACTTGTGTTGTTCTCAAAGTCACTTAAAATTGATTTTGGTTCGAGATTTTCATATTTGAAAGCTCAATTTTTAGTTGACCTTGACCTTGAGACACTGTTCCATGAAATGATTTCAATGTCATTTTAAGTTTATAGGATGTCTGTTAAAAATAATAATTAAGAATGATTTAATTTAACCCTAAGAAACAGTAGTTTCGTGGAAATATTGAACAATACAGAAATGGCTTTTTTTTCAAAAGTTACAATGGTAACCATCTTTGACAGTGTTTCTATAGACATCTGTCGTTGCTTCATTGAGATTTTTATAAATTTTGAATATTAATCATCAATTTATATAATTATATTCATGAGTATTTGTGGTTGGTGTATTTTCTGAAAATGGAGTCAGTAAAGTGGCAAAAATGGTAATTTTTTGCAAAAAAGATTCCAGAAAAAATGTATGATTTCTTGACATATTCGAAAGCCTCGTTCTGACTACACATTTATTTTTAGTCTTGAAACTGTTTTGAATATTGTCAATGAGGTATTGAATTAAGCAAATAAAACGTTTTATTGAATATGCATTGATTTTTGAATAACAAATTGGGAATTGAATATAGGCTATTTCGCAGTATGAGAAATGATAAAAAATGACCGCCTCGGTTACCATTGCAACCGTGGTCAATCATAACAAACAATAATCATTTTTGTGATCCAACGGTCAATTGCAACTTATGAAATGAAAATCAGCAAAATCTGAGACACGTCATTTCCCAGTTATTTTGGTGCGTAGGGATAATTGGTCTTGAAACCCTGGCGTTCGGCAATACAACTGGCAATCCTTGTCAATTATAGTTGGAGTTGAACACATCCTCCTCGCAGAAAAGCTCAATCTTGCAACATTAGTGTCGAAACACCGGTGATGGATATTAGATAACCAAGTATAACTTAGCCATTCGACCACAGAAACCTCAATTTTAATGAAAAGCGCTCTAACAAATAACGTTGTATTGTATTATTTAATTATTGGCGGCACCATACAGTTGGTGATTTGATGGTACCAAAATTATTTGACGGACGTCGTTTATATGGATATTTGATTCCATACATTATTCACGACATGCTAACGTAGTTCTGTATTTTTTGTAAATCCGTTTAAGGAAACTCCAGTATTCTAATTCCAATGTCACTTTATGCGAGGGTATTCTCAATCAATTCGACGAGATTCCGTTACTTGTCAATTGCATTCGACAAGATTCCGTTATCTTTCTAATGTATATCCATTGCTTATAGCAATTAAATTACCTTTCTAACTCCACGAGGCGAGATTCAATTTAATTTCTCACTTCATGTGACAAGATTCCATTACCGTTCTCACTCCATGTTACCAGATTCCATTGCCGTTCTCGCTCTATTTGACGAGATTCCGTTATCTCTGTCTCTCAATGTGACGAGATCCCTTTACATGTTTCACTCCATGTCACAAGAATCCATTACCATTCTCAATCCATGTCACAAGATTCCATTACCATTCTCAATCCATGTCACAAGATTCCATTACCATTCTCACACCATGTCACAAGATTCTATTACAATTCTCACACCATATCATAAGATTCCATTACAATTCTCAATCCATGTCACAAGATTCCATTACCATTCTCAATCCATGTCACAAGATTCCATTACCATTCTCACACCATGTCACAATATTCTATTATCATTCTCACACCATGTCACAAGATTCCATTACCATTCTCAATCCATGTCACAAGATTCCATTACCGTTGTCACTCCATGTCACAAGAATCCATTACCATTCTCACTCCATGTCACAATATTCCATTACCATTCTCACACCATGTCACAACATTCTATTACCATTCTCACACCATGTCACAAGATTCCATTACCATTCTCACACCATGTCACAAGATTCCATTACCATTCTCAATCCATGTCACAAGATTCCATTACCGTTGTCACTCCATGTCACAAGAATCCATTACCATTCTCACTCCATGTCACAATATTCCATTACCATTCTCACACCATGTCACAATATTCTATTACCATTCTCACACCATGTCACAAGATTCCATTACCATTCTCACACCATGTCATAAGATTCCATTACCATTCTCACACCATGTCACAAGATTCCATTACCATTCTCAATCCATGTCACAATATTCCATTACCATTCTCACACCATGTCACAAGATTCTATTACAATTCTCACACCATATCATAAGATTCCATTACAATTCTCAATCCATGTCACAAGATTCCATTACCATTCTCAATCCATGTCACAAGATTCCATTACCATTCTCACACCATGTCACAATATTCTATTATCATTCTCACACCATGTCACAAGATTCCATTACCATTCTCAATCCATGTCACAAGATTCCATTACCGTTGTCACTCCATGTCACAAGAATCCATTACCATTCTCACTCCATGTCACAATATTCCATTACCATTCTCACACCATGTCACAATATTCTATTACCATTCTCACACCATGTCACAAGATTCCATTACCATTCTCACACCATGTCACAAGATTCCATTACCATTCTCAATCCATGTCACAAGATTCCATTACCGTTGTCACTCCATGTCACAAGAATCCATTACCATTCTCACTCCATGTCACAATATTCCATTACCATTCTCACACCATGTCACAATATTCTATTACCATTCTCACACCATGTCACAAGATTCCATTACCATTCTCACACCATGTCATAAGATTCCATTACCATTCTCACACCATGTCACAAGATTCCATTACCATTCTCACTCCATGTCACAAGATTCCATTACCATTCTCACACCATGTCACAAGATTCCATTACCATTCTCACACCATGTCATAAGATTCCATTACCATTCTCAATCCATGTCACAAGATTCCATTACCATTCTCACACCATGTCATAAGATTCTATTACCATTCTCACACCATGTCATAAGATTCCATTACCATTCTCACACCATGTCACAAGATTCCATTACCATTCTCACACCATGGCATAAGATTCTATTACCATTCTCACACCATGTCATAAGATTCCATTACCATTCTCACACCATGTCACAAGATTCCATTACCATTCTCACACCATGTCATAAGATTCTATCACCATTCTCACACCATGTCACAAGATTCCATTACCATTCTCACACCATGTCATAAGATTCTATTCTATTACCGTTCTCAATCCATGTCACAAGATTCCATTACCATTCTCACACCATGTCATAAGATTCTATTACAATTCTCACACCATGTCATAAGATTCTATTACCATTCTCACACCATGTCACAAGATTCCATTACCATTCTCAATCCATGTCACAAGATTCCATTACCATTCTCACTCCATGTCACAAGATTCCATTACCATTCTCACACCATGTCATAAGATTCTATCAACATTCTCACACCATGTCATAAGATTCCATTACCATTCTCAATCCATGTCACAATATTCTATTACCATTCTCACTCCATGTCAATAGATTCCATTACTATTCTCACACCATGTCACAATATTCTATTACCATTCTCACCCCATGTCACAAGATTCCATTACCGTTGTCACTCCATGTCAAAAGATCCCATTGACGTTCTCACTCCATGTCAAAAGATTCTTTTACCGTTCTCAAAAGAATCCATTACCGTTCTCACTCCATGTCTCAAGAATCCATTACCGTTCTCAATCCATGTCACAAGATTCTATTACCATTCTCACTCCATGTCACAAGAATCCATTACCGTTCTCACTCCATGTCATAAGATTCCATTACCATTCTCGATCCATGTCACAAGATTCCATTACCATTCTCACTTCATGTCACAAGATTCTATTACCGGTCTCATTCCATCTTACAAGAATCCATTACCGTTCTCAAACCATGTCGCAAGATTCTATCACCATTCTCACTCCATGTCACAAGATTCCATTACCATTCTCACTCCATGTCACAATATTCCATTAGCGTTGTCACTCCATGTCAAAAGATTCCATTGACGTTCTCACTCCATGTCAAAAGATTCACTTACCGTTCTCACCCTATGTCATAAGATTCTTTTACCGTTCTCAAAAGAATCCATTACCAATCTCACTCCATGTCACAAGAATCCATTACCGTTCTCATTCCATGTCGCAAGATTCTATTACCATTCTCACTCCATGTCACAAAAATCCATTACGGTTCTCACTCCATGTCACAAGATTCCATTCACGTTCTCACTCCATGTTATAAGATTCTTTTACCGTTCTCAAAAGAATCCATTACCGTTCTCACTCCATGTCACAAGTTTCCATTACCGTCCTCACTCCATGTCACAAGAATCCATTACCGTTCTGAATCCATGTCACAAGATTCTATTACCATTCTATCTTCATGTCACAAGATTCCATTGACGTTCTCACTCCATGTCATAAGATTCTTTTACCGTTCTCAAAAGAATCCATTACCGTTCGCACTCCATGTCAGAGGTTTCCATTACCGTTCTCACTCCACGTCACAAGAATCCATTACCGTTCTCAATCCATGTCACAAGATTCTATTACCATTCTCACTCCATGTCACAAGAATCCATTACCGTTCTCACTCCATGTCATAAGATTCCATTACCATTCTCAATCCATGTCATAAGATTCCATTACCATTCTCAATCCATGTCACAAGATTCCATTACCATTCTCACTCCATGTCACAAGATTCCATTACCATTCTCAATCCATGTCACAAGATTCCATTACCGTTGTCGCTCCATGTCAAAAGATTCCATTGACGTTCTCACTCCATGTCAAAAGATTCACTTACCGTTCTCACCCTATGTCATAAGATTCTTTTACCGTTCTCAAAAGAATCCATTACCATTCTCACACCATGTCACAAGATTCTATTACCATTCTCACTCCATGTCACAAGAATCCATTACGGTTCTCACTCCATGTCACAAGATTCCATTCACGTTCTCACTCCATGTTATAAAAATCTTTTACCGTTCTCAAAAGAATCCATTACCGTTCTCACTCCATGTCACAAGTTTCCATTACCGTTCTCACTACATGTCACAAGAATCCATTATCGTTCTGAATCCATGTCACAAGAATCCATTACCGTTCTGAATCCATGTCACAAGATTCTATTACCATTCTATCTCCATGTCACAAGATTCCATTGACGTTCTCACTCCATGTCATAAGATTCTTTTACCGTTCTCAAAAGAATCCATTACCGTTCGCACTCCATGTCAGAGGTTTCCATTACCGTTCTCACTCCATGTCACAAGAATCCATTACCGTTCTCAATCCATGTCACAAGATTCTATTACCATTCTCACTCCATGTCACAAGAATCCATTACCGTTCTCACTCCATGTCATAAGATTCCATTACCATTCTCGATCCATGTCACAAGATTCCATTACCATTCTCACTCCATGTCACAAGAATCCATTACCGTTCTCACTCCATGTCATAAGATTCCATTACCGTTCTCACTCAATATCACAAGATTCCATTGATGTTCTTGCTCCATTTGACGAGAATCCATGCAAGTAACGAGATTCCGTTATCTCATTGAATGTGACATTTATGTTACCTTTCTCACATCATGTTACGAGAATCTGTTACGTTCCTTGCTAATTGAGGAGTTTTAGTTAAGTTTCTCGCTCCTCATTCTTTTTTTTTTGCTTTTTACCACGTATTTACGTTCCAGCTAAATGTACATGTACTTGGTATGTATTTTTTGTCAATCCGTATTGCGTGCATTTGCGTTTTTGTCATCCGTTAGGATTTATACGAAACCACCTAGTTTTTTTATACTATCCTGGCTGTTTGAATATTTCTTTTTGGAATTTTTGAATATGTAATTTTAATAAATTGCTCTATCAAAAACATGGCTGTTGTTTCTAAAAATAGAATATAGAGACCAACTCGTTTTTGGTCTATATCTTAATAAAGAGATGCGCCATGAGTGCATACACTTCATGGATGCATATTACTCTATATATTTTATGAAGTATAAACACATTTACCACTGTCAATAATTTTCCAAGGCTACCATTAATCAAGTGGTCTCTCAACACTGACATTGCGGGATCGAGTCTCACTGCTGGCAGGGTGCGCTCGACTCCAATCTTTATTGACAGTTTTTCTATTGAAGGTCCGCAGTTGTATTCGGGTACTCCGGCGTCTTACCCCGATAAAAAATGGACACCAGGATATATCTCAATCAAAATTTCAAGAACATCAATAAAAGCGTTTTTTCAGTTCCAGTATGAAGAATAAAAAATTCCCATTTTTCATAATTCTGTAACGAAAAATCTAAAATTTACCAAAACGTTTACAGACCATGAGGCTTATATAATACACAACTGTTTGCAGTTTGAAGAAAATAGTGGAGGCATTCTTAAGATACATTTCGATATGTGGTCGACGGACGGAGACAGACAGACATTTGTATACCTATAATACGTTCGTCATACATTGGCGTAAACACATTATACAAGCTAGAAAAAAAGTTTCCTCAAAACATTTACCACATTATTATCTACACATTTTGCCATTATACTACTAATTTGTTTTCATGACTTCTTGTTGTATTTATTGTCATTTAATGATGACTTTGAACACAAATTTAAGTTTTTGTTATAAAACATGAACACTTTCAATGATACAGAGATAACGCAAAATAAATTTCAAAAACATTACAAGGAAGTAAATGCCTCCTTTTGTACAAAACTTTGGCAACGAATCCATATAGGAGTATTTGCCCTTTAATGTCGATTTATCTACAGCTGAAAAACTATAATAGATACTTTTGTAAGCAAAAAGGATAAGCAAGATATAGGTCAAGCAAATGACTCGGCTGACATCTCTGTCCAGTACGTGAAGCAACCTCTAAGTCGACTGTTATCAAGGCGAGTGATTACAGCCAACATAGA